>PVIY010017718.1:0-26009 GCA_004026745.1 Myrmecophaga tridactyla
AGGTCAATAAAATTATTCTGCAGCCTCCGCTACTGTCCCTGCAGTAGGCTTTTAATATTGCTCAACATTCCAGATTTCCAACCAATTTTTACACATGTTTCCAGCCAGCTGGCCTTCCTCAGACTGCCTCCTTTCTCTCCATTAGCTCAAATCTGCAGTCGTGGACCCTCCCAAGAGTGAGAACGGGTGTTGCTTCAGTGTGACAGTCAGCCCTGACCGTGGGAGCCCATCCCAAAGTGCCCGGGGGGCTGTTTTAAGTCCCCTCAGGACTCAGAAATCCAGACTCCCCTTGCCTCTGGAGCTGCCACTTTACACCAAAGGAAGGTCTTTGTTGTTGACACAAAGGGAATATTTGGGGCCAGAAATGGAATAGTTTCCATAGTATCATTTATCTTCGTTAAACTCTGTTTAAATCAACAACAAAATAATACAAAACTGTGAGTTCAACAATCACAAGTCCAAAGCATTTAGGAATTGTTTTAATTACAATGATATTTTAACTATCACGGTTAGGAAATTGCTGTTCTAGTTAACTAAAGATTTTTTCATAGGTTGGTTGGGACTGGGACACCCTTGAATATGTTCTAGCTTGCTTTGGTGGCCTATATTTTACTATATTTCAAAAATATTTCTTGCCATATAAAAAGAGTAACTTCTTTTTATAACTAAGTTTTTTCCCAACTAAGTGTCTTTAGAAACAGTTTAAGTCATCAGATCCATTGTTGGCTAATTCCGCTTTCTTGGGCTTCGTTGTTAATTTTTAAAAGAGGGATGGTATTTGAAGGAGCAAAGCATGATGTGGAAAAGCTGACTACTTTAATTCACAGTTATTTAGTTATTCATTAAATAGCTCATTCATTGAAAACAAACAAACCCACCCTTGCCGAGCATGATTAGTCTGTGATAGGCTGTGGAGAGAAACATAAAACAGGCAATTATCCTGCTTTCAAAGTGAATAATAGAGCAGGGAGACAGATGAGCCATGGAGCCCCCACTAAGGGGTGCTTGCCTAAGAGTTCCCGGGAAGGAGCGCTGGGGGAGCAGAGGGCAGGCTGCCTGACTCCTGCCTGGGTGGGACAAGCAGTGCTCTCAGTTGCAAGCAGCAGAAATGTCTCTGGCAGATTTAAGTACAAAAGAATATATTAAAAGATATTGCATAACCCACAGAAGTGCTAGAAGGGCTAGAAAACCAAGTTCCCAGGGCTATACAGCGGGAACGGAAGTGATGGAGAAGAAGCACCCGTGTGGCTTCCCCAGGGCGCTGGTGCTAAGTTTGTGGCAATATCGTCCCCATAAGTGCTGCCTGCTGAACTGCCAACACCTCCGGCAAGGCCCCCTGATGCCTGCATCCCTTGCTCCAAGTCCAGAGTTTGGGGTGATAGCCTTTGCTTGGCAGAGCTGGAATCACGTGATGATACCTTTGCTGCTCTGGAAACTGGAAAAGCAGGTACCAGCCTGCTGAACATCTACGATGGGATGTGGGCTCTGCCTACACTCCATATAGAACTGCTTCTGAGTTGATCTTGAAGACTAAACAGGTACGTTTACCAGATAGGCAAGGAGTTTCACATTCTGTGGATTAGGAACCGAACGTGCAGGCGTGTTCCTGAAACCACGGTCAAACCCACTCACGTGCTCAGCCCGTGAGAGAGAGGCAACAGCTGGGACGCTGACGAGGTGGACCCTGTCCAGACCTGGGAGACTGAGGCGGGGAGTGTAAGTCTTATCCTGGGGCAGATGGGGAGGGGGTTCTTGATAGGAATTTAATTAAACCACTGGGCAGAGTGGAATGCACTCTAAGAGGAGAGTGTGAGCAGGATTGCTGAACTGACAAGGGAGGCTTGAGGAAGAGGCTGAAGAATAAATTAAGTTGAGGAGAGACGAGAGCCTGAAAGGGCATATGGTTGTGAGAACAAAGCTGAATATGCAGGAATGAAAAGTACACCAAGGAGAAATCAGCCAGACTCAAAGACTGAGTAGATGAAGGGACGAATGAAAACCAAAAGTTTGGGGTAACACATAGATGGCCAATTTGTACACCCGGTTACTGGGCTACTGAAAGCAGAGATGTAGATACCTTAGAAGTGTGTTCAACAGGGTGGTGTTGGGTTCAGCCTCAGATATTCCAACCTTGAAGCAGCTGTAGAAGACCCAAGTGGAAATGTCACTACAGAGCTGGACAGGAGTGTCTGTGCCAGAACAGTGCCAAGAAAGAAGCAGTGTGGCACGGTGGCACCAGCTGAAGCTTTGGGCACGTGGTCTTTGGTTTGATGTTTTTTCACTAGGCACAGCTGTGTGATTGTAGGCAAATTACTTCAACTCTCTGCACCTCAGTTTCTCCAACTGCAAAATGGGACTGATACCTCCCACTAGGGCTAGAAATGTGTATCAACCACAAAGTATACCAATTCCTGTTAAGCAGGTGGTTCTTTAATGGTGATTAAGAACATTTAGAATGTGAGGTTTTGGTTTTGAAGTTACAGCAGTACATTTTCCAGAGACAGGTAGAATACAGAAAGGAATATAAGAAGGAGTCTAAGTGAGGAAGAGAACTCAGTGAGTTGGTGTCATGAAATCCTAAGGAAGAGAGAAATTCAACCAGAGTTTGACACTGTCATATGGAGAAGAGTCAAGTAGGGGAGGCATGGGAAATGCTACCTGATTGACAATTAGAATATTATCGGGGCCCAGAGTTAGAGCCCCTCAGTGATTTGGAAAGATGAATGGGGAATGGATGACAAGATTTTAAAGACAGCACATGGGATAAAATATTGTAACTAGTGGTATTTCTTAAAAATGGAAACATTGAAAATTACTTTCAGTTTAAAGGTGTAAAGAATCCTCTGGCTCCATAGCGAAGAACAAACCTAATCAATTACTGGTATAATTCTTCCCTCAGGTCAAAGCTATATTTTCGGTAGGTTTTAAAGCAAGGAAATGGAAAAGTAGCTAGCAGAAAGACATCCTTGGAGGAGTTTGAACAGCATTCTCCTTCTTCCATTCAGGCTTTCCTTTGTTCAATTCTAATTCTTTCTTTGTGCTTCTAGTGGACTTTGCTCTTTACTTTATGAGCATAATTCAACAGAAACTTCCCAGCAGTCTGTCTAAACCCCAGAGTAACATCTGTGCTATTCTTTGGCGGTCCATGGCAATCCATTTCAGGACAGGGCTGTAAGTTTAGTAAGGAAGAATTTAACACACTAACAGAGTTCTGAGTTCTGCGCCAATGATTGTAGCTCCTGATTGTGGTAACGACCCTGTTTGCAAAAGCATGCGTGCAAGGTGAAGTCTTCAGCTGATCCCCTCGCCCCCCATCCCCCGCAGAGACACCCCGCGGCTGCCCTTCAAGCAGAGACCTCACCTTCAGACCCACTCACCTTTGATTCATTAACTTATCACCACTTAGGATAAAAGCAAGTTTTGCTTTTTTTCCACCCCTCTGGATTTCATCCCTAGTCCAGGATCGAGTGAGTGAAGGAACTCATTAACTGCCTTTATAATGAGTGGAACAGGGGTACGGAAGTATGGAGAATCACTGTTCTAGAATAAAGAAATGGTGGTGATGAATTTCTCCCTCCTCTGTTTATTTTGAAATCTTCCTGGAGAGATGGTTTGGGCACTGCTTTGCTGCAGAGCTGTGATCCCAGGTCCCAGCAGAGTCTCCCAGATGGCAAAATCCACCTGAACCCTGCAAGGCGGGTGTTGAGGTCTCAGTGAAGCTCTTAGCTGAGCGTGGACAGGACTCTCCTCCATGCACAGAGCAGCTGCCGGTGTGCGCACCTTCAGAACGGCCTCTGCTGACCTTAGAGTGGCGTTCCATCTCCCATGCGTGCAGGTGAATTTGTGATTTCCTTGAAATGATTTGTCGCCTCCCATGTGCACTGCTATCCTCCTGGCATGGGAACAGACCATTCTGATGGATAAGAAAATAAGTTTAAGAAAATGTTCCCTGGTTAACAACGAGAATATTGTTAAAAAATGAATTATTTTATTAAAAAATAGCCCTCCCGTTTCATGCGCCTTATTAAGAAGATGTCTAGCATCTTAAAACACATTTAAGCAGGCTGAGTCATTGTTCAAGCCTTCAGGTGGAGGGCCTGTCTGATTTTGTTGGTGCTTTGCTGATTTATAAGGTAAACACCTGTGGAAACAGAGCTGAAGGCTGCCTTCGGCAGGGACTATGGCCATTATTACTGTCCCTATGCAGAGGAGCCCAAGAGGAGGGTCAGTTAGGCTGTTCCGCACATTCGTTTTATTCTGGAAAGGAGACTTTGGCTGTAATAAACAGCTGCATTTCTTTGCATTAAGTTATTTCCAGTTGCAAGCAAATACGTTTCAGTTAGAACCTTAAGTTCAATATGCTTAAAGTACAAAGAGATCAATAAGCAAAGTCCCTAAAAGAAATTACCTTCGCTGTTGAATTCAGCAGAATAGAAAATGAGGCCACAGGAAAATTGAAGCTGAAAATATCCAGGCGCAGAGGAGAAATCCAGAAGTGACTACCCAAAGAATTAGATGTAGAAAGGACAAGTAAAAGGTGCTGGGTCTGGGCTCTTGAATATTTATGGGTTGTTTCAACTTTTTGCTGCATGAAAATCTTATGAAGATGTGAGTATTTGGAGAAAAAAACCAAAATCTTTCCTATCTATTTACTAGAAAAGAATCAGTTCTTCCCCTCTGAAAATAACTTTAAATTAATCCCAGAACTTATATGAAACTTAAAACATTTTTTAGGGAATAGGAAGTGAGCCACAAGTGACAAATGCTCTGCTCTGTTCTGCAGGACAAAAACCACAGAAAGAAGACATTTTTAGAGCCAACAAAGCAGTGGAAATTATATAAACTGCATTGGAGATCAAGCGAAATATAGGCATAAATATTTGTTTTTTATTTCCTCACAGCCTTATGGTAAAAAAACAAATATATATATGTTTTTATATTATATATATATATTTTCTTTTTTTTTTTTTTTTGCATGGGCAGGCACTGGGAACTGAACCCGGGTCTCCAGCATGGCAGGCGAGAATTCTACCTGTTCAGCCACCATCACACCACCCAAAATATTTTTAAATTTATATTTAAATTGAAGACTTCAAAAATTTCTAAGTCAGAAAATCTATTTTTAGGAGTTTCTCCAGTATATACCTGCATGGTAGGAAAAAAGAAGAGATTTTACAGATCCTTTCTGGCCCCAATTCCACCGTACCATTTAGCACTCTGGGACTTCTTTCTTCAATGTAACTATCTATTTACTTTCTTCTACATGTTTTTCAAGGATAATTTGAAGGTAACTTGAGGTCAAAGAACTTAGAGGTCCAGAGGAGTTGTATGTTTGTGGAAATAAAACAACAGTGTTGTCCAAAATCATTCTCATTATTAATAGCTGAGATAAATTGTGACTGCCAGATGAAATATATCTAGACATATGACATATTCATTGCTGAAAAAAAAATATTTGTAGGGTAAGGACTCAATTTCTTTAAGGCAGATAATTACTCTGAGAAGAAGACCTATGAGCACCTCTCTTTCCTGTACCTTCCCACGATTTCCACTCCCGGTTTCTGCCCCAGTGGAGGCCACCTGCCTCCTTATCTGAAATGTGTATGGTCTGGATCTGAGGCTGTAGAGCTCCAGGCTTCTGAATATAGGACCGGGGCTCAGGGGCGTGAGTTGGAGCCCTGGCTGGGCTGCTGGTTAGCTGTGGCAACTTGGGCCCTGTGCTTCAAGAACCTCATATGTAAATCGTGGATAGGGTTGAGATGAAATGGGTCAATATTGGCAAAATATCTAGAACACTCCTAAGCCCATCATAAGTGCTCAGTTCTTCCAGTAATTATAATTATTTGGTGGGCTGGCACTAAGGAAAATCTCTACCACTTTATAAGTCTATCAAACAGCAGAATATCTGTCTGATGTCTTGGCCCCAATATATTAGTCCTATCACACCTTGAGGAGCACAGGGTTCCAGGCCTTTCTTGTGTTTAATTATGCTCACCATTTATGATCTCATAAGCTATAAATATCTATAAACTTCGATTATGTTAGAGTGTTTTTTTGGTACCATTCACAATAGCGAATGTGTTACTTTTATGGTTAAAGTTTTATGAGGACAATAGTCAGTCCTATTGGTCTTTCCTTCCCAATTTCTTCATTCTGTAAATAAACGCTTTTCTTTATTGAATAGCATTTTAAAATAATCATGAGGTCCAGGCATTTCATGCTCAATGGCCACCATTCATTCTCACTAATCTGTTTCCTGTTGTGGGCCAGGAAGCCTGGACAATATTTGTCTGACCCAAACTAACACACAGCCCTGTCCATTTGTTCATCTGTGACCTCTAAGCAATCTTACTAAAACCTCCCAAATAGAAAGAAAAGCGTCATTCTTAGAAATGCTTCTATGGGCATCCTGGTGCTTTCCAAGCAGGTAACAAGCTGTCCATTAGGGTGGTTCATCAAATGACCACTTGACCTTGCCCTCATGACCCTTTTCCTTTAGGACTCTCTCGTTTAGGATGCCCTCAATCTCTTTACTCGCTCTCCTTTCAACTCCTCCAATTCTATTCCTTTGTGAATACTGTCTACCTATTGTTTTAATTTAGAAATTCTAAGAGAATATTTGTGATAAAATCAGTATATTCTATCAACAGATAGATGCCTATCAATAGATAGATAGCTTAAATAGGGGTTCTCCAGAAGGGATAGTTTTGTTTTTGTGTGCCTACTTCTTTGTCATGAAATTTCTAAAATATGCAATTCAAACTAGCTGAATTGCATATTCACAGTCCTTTGCCCTTTGGATTTTTGTTTCTGCACCAAGCATCTGATCATTCACTCCAACACTTATTGTCTTAGACGTCTCTGCTTCCTTTACTTTGCAGACCATCTGATTGGGCAGATTTGGACTTTATTCTATCAGATTCATGTTCCTCACTGAATTAAATCCTTTTCCCACATTGTGAAGATGTATATCCTCCTACACTCAGTGCTCTGGCATTCACTTTTCTCTTTCTTCAGAATGTGGAATTCAGAGACGCTTCTCAGGAGAACCCAGTGCGAGAACGTTCTAGTTCCGGGGCCCTAAGGTCCTCTCCATCCAGTGGTCTGGGAGGAGCCAGCCTGAGCATCAAGAGGAGTGCAAGCGTAGCTAAGCATATTTGTTACTGCCTTGTTTCTGCAGGAATAAGGGAATTAAGAAACAGGAATCAAACACTCAGATTATTTACATATTGATTCAATAACTCATTACATACACTGCTAATATCAACTTAGTTATTTGTATCATTATAAATCCCCATGATCCCTTCACTAAGAGTTGAGGTTGCACTTCTTGTTTTCTACTATTTTTGGTTGTGAGACCTCTATGAACATTGGTTTCTGTTTCTCAAAAGTGTGATGACAGTGTATTCCTTAGGTGTTTCACAGGGCTATTCTGAGCTCTGAATAAATTAATGTGTGTAGAAGTTCTTCAAAAGCTCTATCATGTAGTTATAAGTCATGTGAAGGATTGCAGGTCATGGAAGAGAGGGGACTTCTTTGGACACTGCTGGGTACCTGCTGTGCCGTCAAGGTGGCCAGCTAATTCCCGAAGCACACCTTGAGATGTTCTGATACTCAGGTAAAGTATGGAGTACTGGATTTTCTTTTACAAAAGATCAGAATAGATTTCAGAATCATATGCAAAATTAAAATGATAATATTGCCTTATCTGAACATGTTCATTTGCCAACAATGTTTACATACATTGTTGATTTTCTTGCCAGTTCCTAACCCTTTTGATTCTGAGTTAGGAGTGGACTGCGATGAGTGTTACAAGAGGCTACTCGAATTTTCTTCTCATAATATTCATTTTCAGGCAAAGAATAATTAAAACCCACAACAATTTGGATTACTGGAGACCTCTGATTCAGGGGTAATATAGGAATTCTGGGTTCGAATGGCTCTTCACTCACCAACTGGGGCATTTCTGCCCAGTTAATTCTCATCTCTGATCTTCCACTTTCTTAGATATAGTGGAGGTGGGTATGGGGCAGGGGCCGGGGGTCTCTCTGCCTACCCACCAGACCACTTGGCATGGCCTTTCATGTTGTACCACTCATTTTTCAGCCTGGGTTGCCATTAGTGTTTACCTCCCAAAGTCATCCTGTCCCTGCACTGATTTTTCTAGAGGGCTGCCATTAAAAAGGATCATGACATTTTAAAAGAAAGAAATGAAAAATCAACCGAGCCAAATGTTTACTTTAGAAGACAAATGATTTGTAAACTTTTACGTAGGAAACTACCTAGTGACTGAACGGGCCATCAAAATGACTTTTCTGTGTATGGCCCTACTTTTTAGTCTTCGGTCATCAGTGTTATTTTAGAACAGGGAGCTGTTTCCTCTCTATTCAGTCTTTAGGTATTTGCTCTGCTAGTCACGTGATTGTTTGTCTTTTGTATCAATACATTGTATATACTAAGAGCTCAATGCAATAGTTGTTTATGATAATGGTAGCTAGTATTCATAGAATCCTTAATAAGTGCCAGGCACTAATCTGAGAACTTTGACATATATTCAATGAGTTTATACTTACAATAACCCTAGGAGACAGCCTCATGGAACTGAGGCTCAAAGAACTTCATAGTGACCTCTGCCTTCTACATACTCAATGAGAGTCTCCAGTTTATTCTTCTCACCAAACTAGTTGTTTGGGAGGCCCTATTTCAATATTCACTTGCTCCAGTGTATATTTTAATTTTAATATTTTCATGCTGTGGCTTTTAATTTCCACATAACCTTCCTTAATTCATTCCTGTTCATATTTATTCCTTTCTCTTTTCTTTTCATGGGTTGTCTGCATCACAGAAGGCATGTCCTCTTACCTAGAACTTCAGCATGAGGTTCCTTTCTGCTCCTCTTCACGTAAGGTTGCATGTTTATTTTTCCTTCAGTTCCTTATGGAAGGAAGGCAGTAGAGTACAGAAGGCATTCATGCCCGCAGTCCATTCCACCGGGGTGATTTAATTTCCTTCCGAGTTGAGTGGTGAGAATGTCAGTGGGTTCACCCAACCCATGTCCAGCTCCACGGAATTGTGTAAAGGCAGAGCAGCCCCTATCCTTGTTGCCTCACCTGTTGATTTTCTGAACTGTGTATCAGATACCAAATCAGCAAAGACACAATCCACAGCCTGGGCTCTTCCGAGGCTTCTTTCCCGAACCCTGCCACCGCCTACAAGACTCTGGCTGTGGGGCCCTAGCTCACCCACACAGGGCCCCCCACCGCCCCCAGCAGCTCCCGGCCAGGTTGCTTTACAGTCACAGAGAGATAAAAGCACATTCTCTCACAGTAACAGGCTGACTCCTTGCTCTCTACTTAGTGACTCTGAACTTATGATTAAAGCCTGGCTGTACAACGCATTGAAGCTCGAGCATGTCTTCTCTATCCGCCCGCCTTATTGCTGGGAGAGGTTTCTCCCTGGCTCTGTTGATAGGGGATCTGTTGATTGCAGGGCTGGGTTTCGGAGATTTCTTCTTCTGAGTCACCATAGATATCAACATAAGAAGTTAGGAGCAGGCGGTTGCGACAGTGGCTTAGTGGCAGAGTTCTCACCTGCCATGCCGGAGACCCAGGATCGATTCCCGGAGCCTGCCCATGCCAAAAAAAAAAACTAAGTTAGGAGCGTCCAGCACAGTTTGATTCTGTATGTGTAAACTAAGACAACCAGCTTCCTGTTGTCAGGCTGCAGATAAAGCAGTGAACAAGGCACACGCTGCTGCCTCCATGGGCCTTAGAGGTTAGGAGGGAAAACACTTTTAGCAAAGTGCCTGTGCACAAGGCATGCAACGAAAATGGACAAGAGCATACTCGATACCTTTGCACGAGTAAGTTATCATTTTAAAATGTCCAAACTACTTTATATGCCGCCCTCCCCTTTCTCTATGAGAAAAAAGTCCTGCCTTGTTTCATTTTTGAAAGTCCGGAGCAATTGTGCTACCACTTGAAAGGATTTAATATTTTCTCCGCCAAGCATCCAATCAAATAAAATAGCATGTTATAATAATATCAGTGATATCTATTCTAGAAAGATTTTCGAGCTCCTTACATTTTCATAAAAGAGAAAATTAGCTATGGCAATCATACCTCTTTTAAGAAATGATTTATGATTGATTTTGCAGTTGGACTCTATTTCCCCAGGCTCATTGGGTGGTATGAGTCTGCTACTTTCTCATACAGGAGGAGAAAGCAGTCTTTCCAGCTGCTCTGATGTCATCATTGCTAACTCAATTTTTCTTCAATAAAAAGGAGAGCAAATGACAGATTAACATCAACATGAATATACTCAACAGGGCAAGCCACAGCAAGCAGCCTCACCTGCCAGTGTGAGAAATGATGCATCCTTTAAAACTCTGCTTAGCCCTGGGATGGACAAAGCAGGTGCTTCAAGTTGAAAAATTATGGCTTTGAATTAATTTTCCAACATAAAAAAGGAATAAATGTAACATCCATTCCTTCATTCTTTCATTTCCATATTTATCAAAAAATGAGTGTCTCAACACAATAATCATACACTATTTCAATGTGAAAGACTGCAATTGTTCTAAGTCCTGGGGAGACAAAATTAATTGGACAAGGCCAAAGCTTTATCACTCATTTTTGTTATCGGTTAAGTACTCTGCAATGTCAGCACTGTGTTGTGTTTATAATAGGATAATGCAGGCTAACTCATTAGTTGAAGCAAATTTATAAGAACAGTGCATAGAGCAAAATTAAGCTTTGAATCAAAGTTAAAAGGCCTTTAGGTGAAAGTGTTCACTGAGGATCTACCTAATTTCAACTCCATAGGAGCATAGCAAGGCATACTAACTAGATTTCAGAGCAGCACGTTGCAAAACAAACAAGCCCTGAGCAGAGATTTAAAAAAATGCTCTTATTCACCACTTGTTATTGAGCAAAGATTAATCGTGGGCTTTATATAGATTCATTCTTTTTAAGTATTCGAAATATTTTCCAGGCTCGAAACAATTACAAATTCATCACATTTCTGAGACTTAAATTAAAAGTATCCTGTGCATAAGTGCAGATAAAGGTGTTGAGAGCTTAATGATTTCCTCCAGGTCATCCAACTTTACCTAGAAAGAGAAAATCAGACTCTCTGAACTTCCAAGCATGCCTGTTTTAGAGTTGTTTGGGGCAGTTCAGCATATAAAGCCTGATTCCTGACTCGGGCTGCGGAAGGCTGGGGCCACCACCCAAGCGGACCCATCACAGACAGGTGAAGATGACGAACCAGGCCAAAGCTCTCAGTAACCACCTCCTGTGCAGGTGGGTGTGCTGATGGGGTGACGAGTTTGCACAAAAAAGCCACTGTCCAGGATTAGACACGCACCCACGCAATCGAAATAGTGTAAGATTGCTTAAGAGAAGACAGACGTCCCTTCATCTGACTTGGGATGGTTTCCTACAGAATTCCCCATGACTGACATAAGTGGACCCTGGAGCAGAACTTTTCTTTATATGCTTTTTGAAGCTAACACTTTGTTTTTAGATAACTTTAGATTCTTGAGTGGTTTTAAGAAGCACAGAGGGAGCCCATGAACCCCTTAATCAGTTTTCCCAATGGTAACCTCTTGTGAATCTACAGTACAATATCACAACCAGGTTATTGAGTTAGAATGAGGGGATGCAGAGCGGTTCTCTCCCCATGGGGGCTCCTTGCCTGGCCTCACTACAGTGTGCCAACTTCTGCCTCCCCTACTCTGCTCTATCCCTTGGAAACCTCTAATCTGTTCTCATATCAGTGCGTTTGTTATTTCCTGTTACTATTTTTAACAGACTTTATTTTTAGAGCAATTTAGGTTCACAGTAATATCGTATAGAGTTCGGAAGGTTCCCAAATGCCTGCTGCCCACCCCATACACAGCTTCTCTTATTATTACAACTTCCATTAGTGTGGCACATTTATTACAACTGACCATTCAATATTAATACCTTATTAGTAGCAAAAACCCCATAACAGACATCAGGGTTTTCTCGCTGTGCCATGCAGTTCCATGGGTTTTGACAAATGCTTAATGTCAAGCGTCCATCTGGAGTGGGCTGTTTACAGGATCTCAGAAGAGAGAACAGATCACAGGTTCCCCAAGAAGGATGACTCACGCCCCAGGAAGGGCCTGCAGCCTCCGAGAGCATCCAGCGCTCGAGCTGTCAGGCCCAGGCAAAAGTGAGATTCCTTCAGGCCGTGAAGAATTCAATTCAGAACAACAAACATTCTGGACAGAGCACCCAAGTTAGCCATGGGCACGTTGGAAAGACATGAGGAAAGTTTTCCAAGACATGGAAAACATGACAAAATTAAAAACAAAAGAAAGTGAATGAAAGAAGGGGCAAAAGAAAGACACAACAATAGAAGCATCAAACTAAAAGCAGAAATCAAAGAGCAGAAGAAAATTTTCTATAAGGGTTGTTAAGTATATGTAACAGATAAGGGACTGAAGATAGTGTAAAAATTAAAATGAGATGAAAATGAATATTTTAGAAAGAGGACAGAAATGACGCATTAGATATGTCTGAAACTGAAATGAGTGGCATGGAGAACAGTTTAACAGGGAGTTAAAGCAATTAGGACAAAGCTGATGAACCTTGAGGACAAAGTTCAACCTGAGAGTCACTGATGTGTGTGAGGAGAGAGTCCAACAAATGGCACAGAAAAGCAGTCATTACAAGTGCAATACAGACTAGTTCCCTGAAATGGATGTTAAATTAAGTAAACAGATCAAAAAGTCACCATATATTAGGAAAAATGATATTTAATATCAAGACACATAATGATTAAAGTCCAAGCCTTTGATTTTAAAGAAGGAATTGTCTAGCTTTAAGGAGGAAAATAGCAAATAATCAAGTCGATTTCAGGTTTCTCCACAGCATCATATTCAATGCCAAAATATAACAGGAAGTATGCACAAAATTCTGAGGCAAAGAGAGTGTAACAAGAATATCGTATCTCAGAAAATTGTCATTTAGTGTAAAGGCAAAAGGCAGATACTCTAAAGCATAAAGTAACTCAGAAATGTTGGCCCCCACAAGCCCTCTTTACAAAACTTTATGTGAAATCCAGGCAGCCAAGAAATAAATCAAATTAACAACTCAACAAATGGAGACACTGTGGTAAAAGAGTGAGCTTTATAGCCAATTAAATACAGAATGACACCAAGCAATTCAGGATTAAAATCGTAGAAGTTAATCTAAATATCATAAAGACCGAGAAAATAGAAACAATTAAATCAGGAAATAGGAGTTGAAACAGCAACAATCACCACAAATCTTGTAAGAGTGATTCAGTGGGTCTGATCTAAAACTAAAGAATAGTTTCAAAATTGCTCCCTCTTATGAGCACACATGCTTTTTCTTAACCATAGAAACCAGTTAATTTTGTGTTGAAGAAATGATTGTGTAAAGCAATTTCTTCACTTTTATTTTGTATTTTGTTTTGTTGAAGTCATATGAAATTTAGATTCCTGCCTTTTAAAAAATAAAAGGTGAAAAAAATTAAAAGATAGCTGAATTAGTACAAAATCATTTTTCTTTATGTAGCCATCCATCCTTCCATCTGTATTTTTTTTTTTAAATTTGCATATGGGCAGGAGGCACCAGGGATCGAACTCCAGACCTCCAGCACAGCAGGTCGGAGCCCCGCCTGCTGAGCCACGGCAGCTGCCCCTTCCATCTGTATTTATCAGTAGAGAATTGTTTTAAAAGATGATCATCGGAAGTTGCATTATTTATAGATGGCCATGCTTTTGATAATGTTTTGCTTTCTTATTTGGACTTTTTATATCATTTGGAATTTTTGCAGTTTTATTTAAGAGATTCCTTCTAAAATAATTTTTTATGTGTTTTTTCCCCTCTTGATGTGCATATTAAACCCAAATCCCTGTTTTAATTCTTTCCTCACTCTTGCTTCTCAGATACCTGACTCACTTTTGGTAGACTCACTTTTGGTAGCACAAATAGATCATCTTCTGATTTACCCCCAATCTAGATCCTTTTTTCTTTTCTTTATTTTTTCACACAAAAATAAAATCTATTCTATTTCCACAAATCGATTTTACGGGATGTCCATAAATTCCACAAAAAAATATTTTGCAAACATAAACATGTGAGTTGCCTTTACTTTTTCTCCCCAAAACCATCAATTCAATGCAAGGCTTGCCAACTTCTAAAAACAGACCGTATCTTGTCTCTTATTAACTCTATTTCAGTGACGATTTTGATTAGCAATAATTGTATAGTAAATGGATTTACATGTTTGAATATTTTACGACTCTTTAGAACCTGGTGGGTTTCCAGTTCACAAAGAGTTTGAATGGGCAGGACCAGAGACAGGGGGACTAACCAGCTCTGTTAGTGTAGATGCTGTAGCTGATAAACAAAACCCCCAGAATACAAGGGATGAAGTTGCCTTCATTGCAGGCAGGCATTTCTACCCAAGGTCTCCATTATCATGGAGAAACGGGGACAGGTGATCATAGATGATGGCGGGACAACCCACAATCTGGATGTTTGCCGTTAGACTTCTGTCTGGTTTGAGCAAAGTCCAGCTGGTGTCTGTGAGACTAGAAAGGAGGATTAACCCTTCAGAAAGAGCATTGCAAGGGCCAAGCAGGCCAACGGTGTCCGGATCACACTGATAGAAGGTCACATTCCAATCTCAAAATGGAAACTGGAAAACCAAGGCAGAAACAGAACCTCACAAAGTGAGATGTAAAAGCACAAGGAAAATCAAAGAGGAAAGGTATGCTAGATAGATATTAGATATCAAGGATGCTTCCAGCCCCCGCTTACATGGTACTGCCTTGCAGAATTAGGATTGATTAAGGTTTTAGGGCTAGAACTGGAATTCCTTAAGGACCTGAGTCTGGGAGAGTCAGAGGCTGGCAGAAGGAGAAGGCTAGGCCTCTAGTTTTGCGATAGCTGCTTTTAAATAATCCCAACAGCTGAGTCATCCCGAGTGTTAGCATCTGCTGTCTTCTCCCATTCTAGTTGAGATTTTCCTGGTACTTGGTTTGATGAATCATTCTGGAATGTGTCCTGGGCTTCTGGACTGTTGCCTTGGAAGGCTGTGCATGTCTCCTGGTTAGGTTCGGCTCCAGTGCCAATGCAGTTAATGAAGTCTCTGCAGTGCTCTCAGACCTGCCTCACGCTGGCGGTACCCAGGAGAGAGGACGCTGCCCACAGGCTCTGCAGCATTGGCGGGGGCTGGGGAGAGGGACAGCTGCCCTATGGGAGGGAGCATGGGGCCAGTTCCCCTTCCATCTCCTCAGGCACCCATGGGGCAGGGGAAGGCACACTTCATTCCCTGGAACTTGCTGGAGAACAGGCTGGTACCATTAGAAGGTTCCATTCGGCTGGGCCCCACTTTGACAAAGTTTTGGCTAGAGAGAGCTGGCTTTTGGGGGCCTTTTTGAACTGAAATCATTGGTATTTTTGAGTTGTTGTCTTTTACTGCTGCCAGGCAGGGATATATACGTGTCAAGGAAAACAAATTGAGACAAAACAGAGAACCCGGAGCTTACCCCCGAGAGGTTCCTCAGTTCCTGAGGTCCCAGCCAGTCTGCCTTCTTTCCTCGGCCTTTCAGGATTTTCTGGTAGGTGACATACATGTCTTGTGATTATCCAGAGGAGTAAAATGGGATGCCTTGACTCCATCTAAGACTCTGGTTATAAATTTAAAAAATGAAAACAGCCTGATGACTCATTCAAATTACCTGCTAATTAGCATATCAGTTTAATTATTGATGGCTTCTAATTTAATTGTTTTGTTTTGTATTATTTTATGATAGGCGTTCCAGAAAACTGTCTTATCATTGGAATGATCCCCCACTCCAGGAATTTGGGATTCTGTAATCCTCAGATGAGGCTGCAAGTTCTCTTTTTCTCCCTTTTTTAATATCTTTTTCCTAGTGATTCTGATGATGAGTCCAGTTCGCAAGTTACTGGCTGAAAGCCTTAGTTCAGTGTTAATGACATAAAATTCAGGACCTTTGTCTACATCAAGGTGAAATGACTTATTAATCTGATGTCACAGAATAATTGATATTTTTAATACAGCAACCCACATCTAAATAATAGAAAAGATTCAATTATACTATTTTGATATATTTTCAAAATGTTTTATTTCTTTCTTATTAAAAAGTAATGATTTAAAGTATTAATTATAGAAAATTTTAAAATTCAGAACAGCTTCAAGGAGAAAACCCCACCTCAGAGATAACCAAAATTAACCCATTGGTGTATCCTTGCTTTCAAAATTTAGACCATACTGCCTGTGTGTCATCTGAGTGCTTCATTTTTGTACTTTTTATTTCTTCATGAACATTTTTTACATTTCGTTAAAGATATTTTTAAATAATATTAATTATTTGCCTATCAGTAAACATTTAGATTTAAGCCAAAAGCCCATTACCAAGACCCTCGGTAGGTCAAGGGCTCTTGGCTGGCTGTACCTCCTCCCACCCTCCCCTGAGACATCCCAGCTTCTCACCTGCCAATGGAGCAGTGGCTTTGGAATACTACCAAAATGGAGGCATTCTAGCCTTAGTTTGAATTGCTTTGTGATTTTGCTTTCTAGGCCATCCATTCTCACTAAGGATTTGCAGTCATTTTGCAGAATATGTTTGCTTATCTAAATCAATCCCTCACTTCTCCCTGTTTTCCGAGATTCGTACCTTGTGTCTCTGGAGCTCCAGATCTGTGATCAACTAACCTTCTAGAGCCATGACATCTGCAGCTGTTTCCTGTGCCTCCTGGCCAGGACAGATGGCTCCTGCCCCCTGAGGACAGTGCCCCATGAAGCCCCCTGTGGGGGCTGGTGGAGTGGGCAGAGGGTAAGGGCTTAGCTCTCAAACTAGGAGGGGGTGTGGTGTCCTCCTGCCCCTCACCGTGTCTTATAAAGCCTTTGTCCTCCTTCATCTTGGCTCTTCCTTGTTCCTGCCATCTGGTTGCCTCACTTACTAATTTTAACCTAAACTGTACTCTCCTTTCCATTCCTGAGCACTCTCTTAGTGATCTCAGCTCCTGTGAAAGTCTCACTCCAGACACCTCTGGCCCTTTCCGTTCTCTGACTTCCCCCAGTTATCTTTGCTTCTCCCAGAACTCTTCATTCTTATGGCCACATTCTGGACACCAGATGCATTATTTAGATTTCATCCTATCTTCTGGCGTCTTTACTTCGTTCTTACCTAACATAAACTCCATATTCTCTTGGTGATATTGTCAACCCCCCTTTCACCTTTCTCCCTGAATCATACTTACTGGGAAAAGCTCCACTTTGCAATGAACCCAACTTCCTAAGTCTCCATCTGACAGTAAAGTGTAGAGGAAGAAAATGATGGAACCTGGCAGCTGGGGCACGTGCCTTCAGCCCTCTCCCTTTCCAAAACCATCACAATAGCCATAAAAAGGGAATAAAGGCTAAATAAATCCTCAAGAACCAGGTGATGAATGGTTCACAATGGGGACAACAGAAGCTGGTAAGATTTTAGAATATAAGACAGGAGGAGCAACTCATCGGGGTAGATCCACTGGCACCTAAGAGCCTGCAGAAGGGAGACCAAGGAGACACAAGCGCATTATCTCTGAAGGAGACACAAGCGCATTATCTCTGAAGGAGACACAAGCGCATTATCTCTGAAGGACACACAAGCACATTATCTCTGAAGATACCACAAGGCCCACGGATTAGAGGTGCCCATGCCTCGGGGAGCCGCGGTCGGCACCCGGCTGGAAAAAGGAAGCTTTGTTGACAACCTAGAAGGATCTCTTAGATCCTCAGGTTCCCCATCGCCACTGTGCTAAAGACCCTCCACGCAGGACACAGCCCAGCAGAGACCCGCGTGCGTGTTTAGTGGCGAGGAGGTGGGTCCTTTTCCTTCTGGATACAGAACACTGCGGTCAAGCCTATATTCCTTCCCATGCCTGCCCCACCGCCAAGCAAAAGGTTGAATTTTCCCTCAGTTGGAGGCTGGATGGCCACAGAAGAAAGAGCTGTAATTCTGTATACGGATCTACCAAGAATAAGACGCTCAGCAGCCCAGCTCTCAGCCAGCCCAGCACAGAGGCCCAGCGGTCTGCTTCTAGTGCTTTACTCTACATAAATACAGCCAGAAGGCCAAGGACAACTAACTATGGAGGAAAGCCACTGTCAGGGACGACAGATAAAAGGAGTAAGTCAACAGACGCAAAGAGAGACACAGACTCAGAAAAGGCATAATAGAGACCTAAGGAAAAGCATTAAATTCCATCTAATATGCTCAGAAATATATGATACCAAGTGTCTATGAGAAAGAAACAGAGGAGAAAAGCTTTAGGATATTTAAAATATAACAGTCAAATTTTTAAAAAGTTAATAAAATTTGTGTGGTTGAATTAGAGCATCCTCCCAACACCTAGAATATAAAGACAAGGACTATGTTAGAAAAAATAAGAAAATTACAGGTTCATTTCAGTAGATTCAATATTCAATAATAGGAATTCCAGAAGGAGAGAACAGCGAAAATAGAACAGGGAGAGAATATTCGGGAAAATCCTGCATAAAATTTTCCCCACTTGATAAAGCCCCCAGATTTCAGGACAGTGAAGGAATAGACAAGGCCCTGAGTTGGGGAATTTTCAGAAAACCTGAGAGGAAGACATAGTGCCTAGAAAGTACCTATGAATGTAGCAATTCACATGCAAAGACTCAAAAATGACCACAGAAACCTTGGAATTAGAAGATAATGGAGCAATGCCTTCTGGTTTATGAGGTTCCAAAACCAACCAAACTAAAAGTTGAACATACGCATGGAGTACAGATATCTTCAGACAAATAATCCCCGAATATTAACATTCCATGCACCCTGTGCCCTACCAGAATGAGAGAGTAGACCAAGGAGAAGGGAGTCATGGGATCCAGGACACGAAGATGAGGTTGGAGAAAAGTTCTAGAGAAAAGTTTTTGGTGAGCAAACCCAGAAGGCCAGCAGCCCAGATTGGAGCAAAGGGACAGGAGCTTGCCAAATCTTCAAGAGAAAAAGAGATAGTAGTTTACCAGGCATCTTTAATCTTGTGGGAAATTGCATTGAGAATTTGCCAAAGGGTGTAAGAATTAACCACAGAGCATAGAAAATGTAACAAATGGAAATGATTGGATAATTGACTGCAGAAAATAAGTAAATGTTGCACCAAAATGGATGGTTGATCCTTGTAAACTGTTGGCACCACAGTGAAAAACAAGATTTGTACAGTAATAGCATTATTACAAACCCTCAGAAATGATTCAGTTTTATTGAGGGCAAGGCAAAGATAACCAGAGGCAGAGAGTAAGGAGCTTTTAGTTATGTAATGCAGTGACCCCATTAGCTGTAACAAGAAAATGCCCTGCGTGTATAGAAGTATAAATATGGAGGTACACACTAGAAGAAAAGGTTAAAGAAACTGAAAGTATTTTTCTCTGAGGAGCTTGACATTTTGAATGACACAAGTTTTTGAACAGTATGCATACTATAGTTTAATGAAAATTTAAATATAGCAAAATGCTGGCCCCTGCTCTCTTTTTTCTCTCTCTCTCTTGCACATGCACATACACTGCACATTTATAACTCTCCTAAACAGGCACTCACCACTGTCTGGGAATGTCACTAAAATCTTAGTTAGAATGTGCTCTGAAGGTAAAACAGTATTCCAATGCAGGTCTCCCTCCTGGGCCTCTCTACCTGCGACCCTCAGCACCACCTCTGCCATCTCCTGTCACTCAGATTTGTTTGAGACCCATTGTGAGAGCACAGGCAGGTGTCCCTCAGCACCTGCACACCAGCCTTCACCTGTGCAGACCCTTAGCTTGGATCCCACCTGCCTCCTGCTCCTGAGAAGTTCTCCTACAGCGTCCCTCTGTCTAACACCAGCCTCTTCTCCCTACGGAGTCCTCATCTCACGCCATCGCAGCTGGAGTCTTAAAACAAGAAAGACACAGTCCTTGCTTGTTCCCAGAACCATCTTCTGTTTCATGATAAAACTTCTCGAAGGCGTTCTCCACTCTCAGGTCTCCAAAGCCTCCCCCGCCTTGGCGCCGGGGCTGTGGGAATGAACACAATCCCTCAGCTATCTGTAACCAACCTTTCTCCATACACTACCCTCAATGAAATGCGAACCCCATGGGGTCAGGGAGTGGTCTTGGGGGACAGCACCCCAATAGTGTGCTCACAGCACCTGGCACCTAACAGGCCTTGACAGGTACTTCTCAGACAAAGGAATCGAGTGTCAATCTTTATTTCAAAGCACAATGATTTTAGAAAGATGTTTACATAACTTACAGTTCATTGGAATATAAGGCCTGACAACTACTTGGATAATTTTTTAAAACTTATGGCTAAAACCCTTTAATATAAATATGATGGAAATCAAATGAAAATGTGATATATTTCATCATTTTTGCACCAATCTGTGTTTATATATAGTAAAACATGCTGCAAAACTCCCTAAGTATTTAGCAATATAAACTCAACCGGTATGTGCTACGTCAGCCCTGAATGCCTAAAAGTCAGAATTTTAGCACCCATTTGTTCCCTGAAAATGTGGGAAAGTGCCAAGGAGATGAAACTATATACCTTGAAACTTATATAGATGAAACTATATACCACAGGAAAGGCTTGTTGCCTTGTAGCTGGGGTGTGTTGAATCACCCGCCGGCAGGATTCATGGTCGCAGCAGCTGCTGGAAGGAAAAGAGAGGACAGAAGACGGGGCAGCTGCCTCTGGTGACGCTCCAGCAGCGTCTCTGCTTGCGCTCGCCATGCCCTTTTCCTTTCCTGTCTACCTCTCACCTTAGCTACCTGAGTGTTTCTGGCCTCGGGTCCTGAAAGCTTGTGAGATGTGCACCCCATGAGATGGTCCCTGGCGGAGTCCGGGGCTCTTCCACCGTGCACCTCCACCGCCCCCACTGCCCCATTCCCAGGAACTGCACCTGGAAGACCCTTCTTCATTCTGTCCAGGACCCTGAAGTATTGAGACCCCCCCCCCCGACCAGTAACCAAAACAGAGGCCTGGACTCAGTGGAGTCGCTTGGTGCTGTTGGTTTTCATCCCACTCTCTGCTGTTCAGACTCCTTTAAAGATTTTTCTGTTCTATTTTATTTGGGGATTTTTGTGCATCTTTGGTTGAGATCAATCTATGGTTTCATGGATGTGCTAAATTTGAATTATTAGCAGAGAGCTGTAGCTTTATGAAGCAAATTATTTACAATTTACCTTTTCATATATTTGGAAGAGTATATATGACCTGGGAATTTGCTATTTATTAAAAATGTAATAGCACTCACTGGTAAATTGATCTAGCCCAGGAAATATCTTCGGAGATCATTAATAAAATATTTTTATTGCTATTATCCTCATATGTTTAGAAAAATTTATATAGCATGGAGATTATCTATTGATTAAAAGCTTGAGAGAACTCACCAGTGCAGTGATTTAGAGCTAGGAATATTACTGGGGTAATACATTGATAGCTTAGAACAGTAGATTTTCTGCTATATTTTTACTCCTCCCTCTCTCACAAGGGCTCTTGCTCCTTATACAGATTCATTCGTTGCTTCGCAGAATTTAGAACTACACACCAAGGGAAGAGGCAGTTTTTACTAAATCCCACAATGCAATATACCCCTGTATTTAGATTGCTAGTAGTTTATTTAGGATTTAGGCATTTCAATGTGACATTGTTCTCAGGTTTTCTTCCATGTCTAATATTTTTTGAGGTTAGTATCAGGCAAATATTCTGAATTGGGCAGTTTTTTATTTTCTTCAATTGCATATATAGCTTGATAATTACTTTTTCCTGAAACGTTAAAAGAGCAAAACAAAAAAAAGCCTGTTTTAAGGTTTTTTGTTTGTTTGTTCTTGTTTTTTAAGATTTTTACCCTATCTTGCAAGTTATTGAACTGCTCTAGATTCCTGTTCCTTACAATAATTTTGTGATTTATATTATTTCCATAAAATAGTCATTTCATTTAGATTTTCAAATTTCTATTAACATGTCTAATAATAACCCTGTATTTTTTATAAATCCTTTGTATCTTTTGTTTTCTTCTGTAATTCCAATTTTCACCTTTTTTGTACTTTCTGTATTCTCCTTTGTGTTTATCTCTTCTATTTTATTTCATTTGTCAAGAACTCTAGCTCTTTAATTTATATATGATCTCATTTTTATTTATAATATAGTATCATTTGACTTTATTTCTTTTCTTGTTTTTATCACCTTAATTTGTTCTCATCTCTTGGATTTAGTATGAAATAGATTTATTTTATTCATTCTTGTTTTATATTGGGAATAGGTAAAACTATGATTAACTTTCAATGTTGCTTTGACTGCCTCATAGAAATTGTAAAATGTAGTATTTTATGTTCATTATTTTTTATTAAGTTTATTTACACATAATCCATATGCACCAATTATGCATTCCACCTCTCTCAACCCCCCTCCCCTGGCAACCTCTAATGTGATTTCTATCTCTGTGAATTTGCTATTTCTAGGTGTTTCTTATAAGTAACATCATATAATATTTATCCTTATGTATTTTAAGGACTAAGACAGTAAGCATGTTTTCAGAGTTCTTCCATGTGGCAGAGTGCCTTGGAACTTTTGTTTTATGTCACCAAATAATATTCCAGTTTGTGCAGTCTCACATTTTGTTTATCCATTCATTTGTTGAGGGATGCTTGTGCCATTTCCAGCTTTTGGCCATTGTGATTAATGCTGCTGTGAGCATTGGTATAAAAGTATCTGTTTGAGACTTTACTTTCTTTGGAGATGTACCGAGAAGTGGAGTTGCTACGTCATTGGTAATTCTACATTTAGCTTTTCGAGGAAATACCATATTGCTTTCCATTATGTCTATACCACCTTACATTCCCACACATGAGGTTTCCAACTGCTCCATATCCTTGCCAGTAGTTGCTCTTTTCTTCTTTTTTTGATAATGGCCATCCTTGTGAATATGAAGTGGTATTTCATTGTGAAATTGATTTGCATTTCCCTAGTGGCTAATGATGTTGAGCATTTTTCATGTGCTTATTGCCATTTGTATATCTTTGGAAAATATCTATTCATGTCTTTTGGCCATTTTTAATTGGGTTGTTTCTTTTTGTTTTTGCAGTATAAAAGTTCTTTACATATTCTGGATGTTAAGCCCTTATCTAATATATGGTTTGCAACTATTTTCTCTCATTCTATAGGTTGTCTTTTCACTTTCTTGATAATGCCCTTTGATGCAGAAAGAAACATTTTTAATTTTGAAGTTGAATTATTTTTTTGTTGTTCCTGCATTTGGTGTAATATCAAAGAATCCATTACCAAATCCCAAATCGTGAAAATTTATCCCTCTGTAATCTTCTTTTTGGGAGTCTAAACTTTGCCCAATGTGTAATCTCTTAAGAAGGATATGGCATATCCAAAAATGTCTTTTATTTACCGTGTAGATGAATAACATTTAACCTGAAAGTACTTCAGACACAAACATGTTCCCTTCCAAAATCTTTAAATAGCCTAAAAATCCTCCCAACCAACTGCTGCAGTAGGAAAGTTTGAATCTAAACAGATTTTTCTTTCTTAGTGGGCAATTATTATTTCCTGAATAGATACCTATAATTCTTGAAGTTCAAAATTTTCATGAGAATATATCCATTGATCTATTTTTAGTAAATGTGTTTAGCTTACGGGAACTTCTTTACCTTTCTTTAGCAGAGAACATTCTGTGAATTAAATATTTATTTATTGCTTCTCTTTCTTTCACTCTGATTTGTTCTTCAGGAGAATCAATTGTCCATCTTTTCAGATAGAGATTGCAATGGGAATGATTAGCCTTCTACTTGTATTGATTTATTCATCAAGTAGTTGTACAGAAACCACACGATTCTGGAAAGAGACTGCCTTGGTTTGTTAGTTTTCCAGCTGTAAGCCTTCAGCAAGTTACTTAACCTCCCTGAGCTTCTTGCTTTATCAGTGAAGTGATGACAAATAATAATAACTACCCCAGGGTTATTATGTATTAAATGAGTTATTGTAAGATACGGGCTTAGAACATTGCCAAAAAACAATATACACATGTGTGTATTTTATGTATTATGTATAATTTATTTACGTGCTCATATTCGCAAATACATTTTGAATGACCCCCTCTACACTATGAATGTGTGTGTGAACTCCAGGAAGGGGGGATGGTGGTGATATGATTTGGACAGACCTGTTGGTGATCATGGCCTGTCTCACAGGGACAAGCTGAGCGAGAACTCCTCTGTGTGAAGATCTGAGCTAGTCTGAGGTTGGCAGAAGTGCAGCTGCCGGGGAACACAGGAGCCCCACAGCCCCTTTGGGAAAAGCCTTGATGTGATGGGCGAGTCTGGGGGACAGGGGACCCAAGTCCTAAGAAGCTTTGACGTTCCCAGAGCAAGGCAGAGCCAACGGGAGGCGCTCGTGCTTCCGCACGGACAGAGCGTAGAGTTCAGATTCTTCCCTGAGTTTGGTGGAAAGCCACCGAACATTCTTGGATTTTGTACTGAGCAAGTTGACAGCGTTTTATTTCATCAAAGGCCAGGGTTTCCCAAGCTGGCCTTTGCGGGTGCTGTGGTTTGTGGAAATTCCTCCCAGACCCCAGAACTTGGCTGCTTGTTCTTTCTGATTTTCAGCCTTTCCATTTTGTGTTTATTTACGTGTTTTCATGTGTATTTCAATGTGAAAGAGAGAAAACATTAATAATCTCTTTAGACCCTATCAAAACTAAGAGGTCAGAACGTGCTTTAAATGAAAATTCCTCCATACGTCATATGATGAGAGAAGAAAAATCTCAAAAATCTGTTTCTTATTAGCACTAGACCCACAGCAAAAACGCACTCCCTGTATCTTCTTCATCTTAGAACAAGGCTAGTTTCTACTGATTTGCAACCCATTTTTAATTGCCCAGTTTTGAATCATTTAATTTTCTTGCTAATTCCCCTTTTATTTTCATTCAGCCAATTCCAGGGAAATATTACTTCATAATAGCTGAACAGAAAAGCACAAGTGGAAAACTGAACCTTTCAAAACAATCCAGGATTGTTTTTATTTTCACATCAGAGACACCACCGCACAGACCTGTTTGAATAAAAGGGGAAAAGGGGAACCTTTTCATCTGCTTTGTTTCCCCTCTCAAGTAATTAACGTTATTTCTACTGTGCTGTAACCATTTGAAATAATGTGTGAAACTGCTTCCTTCCTACATTTGCAATTCTGTGCAACCTGATTCCCAATTCAAGTGGAAATTATGGTAAGAGCCAACAGGAATCTGCAATTTGCATTTTCAAATAATCATCCTCTAAGGACAGAACCTGATGATATAGAAACTGCTTTGGGTGACGAATGGAAAATAGTGGATATTTCACAAGTACCTGGCTACGACAATGCGAGGTCCTAAGCTGAGTGATGCAGAGCGTGTGGGGTCAGCCCTAACCGAGCCTGCACTGGCTGAGCTTGGATGTCCTCATGTGTGACTGGAGAACATCAATCACCCTAATAAAGCCGCATTTCTCCGAGGTGTGATCCTAGTGGAAACTTGTTAGAAATGCAGATTCTCAGGCCCCGCCCAGACCTGCACCCCCTCCCGAGGTGGTCTCGCTGCCACTCACATTGGAACCAGTGTCCTCATGATGCAATGAGGGAACGTATGTGGGACATAGGAGGGCTTTCATCACCGTGCTGTGTGATCCAAGGGCTGTCTGTCGAGGACAGCGGACACCCGCAGAACGGCATGCAGAGTTCCTGACGTGGCCCCTGAAGAACCATCTGTACCGGTCTGAGCCGGACTGCGCTGCTGGGGAATTGCGGGGTGGCAGGTGTTGGCCTTGCCGCCCGCGGGCGTGCGGTCCGGACAGCGGGGTCGCCGAAAGCCGCAGGTGCAGAGTCGCGCGATGGGAGCTGCGGCCGGAGTCTGCGGGGCGTCACCCGGCGGAAGGTGGGGCACCCAAGCCAGGCA
>PVIY010017718.1:26109-49070 GCA_004026745.1 Myrmecophaga tridactyla
AGAGAGGGGGAGAGCCACGGGGATGTGTGGGGGGGGGGGAGACAAGGGAGAGGACAGCCCCCAGGGATGGGGACGCCGACGCACCCAGGACGGCCGGCTGCCAGGATGCTGCAGCCTTCCAGCCCACGCCTCGATGCCCACTCTGGCCACTGGAAGTGTCACCCATCACAGTCCTGTTGCTTAAGAGTCGATGTGCAGGGTTTGTCCAAGAGGACAGAGAAGCCTCACCAAGACCAGCGGGCCTGTGTGCAGAAAGGAGAACTGGAAGAGAAGGACCTGGGCTGCGGAGCCCGTGAGCACCCAGCACGCCGCGGGCAGGAATCGTGAGGCTGCGGCAAACAGGGGCCATCGCTGGCGTGGGGACCCGGCTGGGGCCACTGGGGGCTGGAGGCCGCCTGGGGCCGGGAACAATAGGAGGCCACAGGAGGGGCTCTGAAGACACACATGACGGGGGCAGGAGTGGATGTGGGGACTTTAGTAATTACTTTGGCCTATAATTTTTTAAAAAATATAAAATGGATTCTTATCACTTTCTGATGTTTGGAATGTCCCGTTTCAAAACCAGCATAAGATTCCTTTTAGTTCCCTAATAGTTAGGAATAATGCACTTAAATGATTCCCCACATTTCCCTGAATTGGTGCAAGCCCTGAATCAGGCAATTTCATTTACGTTTATAATCTCATCTGCACGCGAATATCTGCTGATTGACTTTTGATGAAATAACCAGGCCCCTGCATTGCAATTTAGTTTGCGCTTTTATTGCTTTACACTTATCAGAACAATTCAAGGAGTTTAAAAGCAGAGTAGGCCCTCTGCTGCCTCCCACCACACCCACCTGTGAGCGTGTGCTCTGCAAGCAGCACGGAGACAGTGAGCCACGCAAACGCCACGCCCGGGGGCAAAGTGTGCACAGACGGTGTCACCAGGCACGCCCAGCGATGGGGGTGTTATCCCAGGAACTCCTCAGTCCCAGCCTACTAAGGGCAGGAGACTGTGAGAGTTAAGGAAGGACTAGGGTCTTGGCTGTGGCTGAAAGCATTTAATTAAGTTTTATATCTTCCTTTTTCCTGTTTGTGTGAAGGAAACAGTCCCCTTCGCGTGAACACTGCAGGATGTTTATCTTTCTCTCTCAGGTGGGCCTCTCCTAATATTTACAAATACTATAATTTAAGCTGCAGCTAATTAGTCCAGGAGGAAATTAACCCAAGTGAATTAATCAGTGCTGCACAGCGTGGCCTTGCAGAACCCTGTGGTTGAGAGATTACTTTGCGGCTTCTCCCGCTTTCTTGTTTTTTGGTACAATAAATTCCACGACCACAAGGATGGCACATGAAGGGCTTACCCTGACAGAGACTCAGCACCTGCCAGAAGACTCATGCTCTGAGCTGGAGCCTCCCCGTTGAGCTGGCATGGCACTGGTTTCTTCCCTCTTGGAGCATGTGGGCTGGGAGACACCCCATGCAGGTGTGGGGGCCCGGAAGTGCGTCTCAGGCAACCAGCATTCTTAACACCTGCTTTGGTCCCCTACCTGTCCACCTCAATTGAGAAGCTCCAGTCCTTCCCATGCAGGCAAGTGTTTCTTTCTAAGACTGTGCTTAATCAGCCATGCAGACAGAAGCTGTAGCTATGGCTGCTCTTTCCTGAGTGTTCACCCAGGGGTGACAGCGGGATCTAAAGCATGGCAGGTGGGGGGTGTTAATCCCCCGGGGCAAGGGGCACAGGATGCCGGGGGCAGGCGGGCATCGTGACACCAGGGAGCTCGGCACGTAGCTTACAGGTTACTGTGTACTTTCGTGGGTGATGTTTTATCTAAGTCTCGCAGCCGTTACGTGATTATGATGGTTACTCTCTAGGTACTGGGGGCATGACATTGAGTCTCGCAAAGCCACATGGCCAGAGAGCAGCAAGGCCCCGCCTGGGTGCAGGTGTTCTGTCTCCATTAGACCCTTTCCCACTTCTGCCCTCTCCTGAACCGCAAGCCTTGGCAGGTGAGGCCTCATGGGGCAAGCGGGCACTTCCAGACCATTGCACCAGAAATGCCTCCCAGCTGCTGTCCTTGGAGGTGGGCGTGCTCGAGTTGCTGGTGACCACATTCCAGCTTCAGGAAGACCCTGGGAAGTGCACAGCCTGCAGAATCAGAGGCAGAGCTTAAAATTTCAAGTTAAAAATGTGCCCCTGGGTGACTTACAGCCCAGTCACTCTCGCCTTCATTTCCTCAGTATGCAAAGGGGAGTCACTCCCGCCTCGTGTTGCAGTGGGCAGCAAAAACAACATATTAGCCCATTTAGAACAGCGCTGTGCGCTTAGCAGGAGCTCAATGAATGATTCCTGTTAGCGTTTGCGTAGTGTAGCTTTCTAAAGCAGGGTGTGTCAATGGAAAATGATTCTGACTGCTTTCAGCAAAACCTGTGTTAATTTAAGAGTCATAACACATTGCTGTAAAAACAAGAAAAATGTCTACCTGCTTTAGGGCTAAACTACAACAAGACTAGAGAGTAATTATGGCTGAAAGAATATACCACCATCAGGAATCAGGAAAATAGAAGTAAGTTTAGGATCCCACTAAGAATTCATATTTGAACATCTCTCTCCAGAACTGATCACTTATAATATCTATAGCCGTGTTTGGCCAATTTTTCCAAAACATGATATAATGAAATACAATGATATAATTACTTCATTCTTCAGAAGAACTATAAATTGAATATATCACATGTTCCATAAATAGCCAGGCTTGTACATTTTTAAATTTCTGGATCCAGAAAAATAGATTCTTGAAGCAATTCCTTTATCGTGTCTTTCAGCACTTTCCTATGCTGTTGTTACATTTCATTTCCTGTTTTGTATCTTAGTTATGTTTAAGTGCGTTTTTATTTCCTCTTTAACTTTATACTACTGCAAATCCTCAACCATGCCCTGTCATCTTTATATCTTCTATATATCCAGTAAAGTGCCTTGTACATTGGAGACATTCCATAAAATAGTTTATGAATGATGGGTTTTTTATTTACTGAGAAAGGCTTTAGGTATCAAAATGGAAAAGGTCAAGGAACTAGAGATTGTCTGTGCGTGTGCTGTCATAATAGAAGCTCAACCTGAACTGGCACAAACAATAAAGGAATTTATAGACTTATGTAAATAAAAAATCTCAAAGGAAGCAGGCTTGGGATGTGAATTGACCCAGAAGTTTCCAATGACATTGAGACTTCTACTCCATTTCTGGATGACTTCCTGTGCCCTGTATTCCTCTCAGTTGATTTTTTTTACACATCTGTGTCAATGCAGGAGCCAATCCCCTTTGATTCGGAAAGCCGTGGCCTGCGGACTAAGCCCTGAGCCCAGCACTCAGGAGAATGGGGCCCTGGAGGAGGGTGGGGAATTGGGGGGAGAGGAGGGCGTGGCTTGGGGTGGGTGGGACCCTGGAGGTGGGCGGGGCCTGGAGGTCAGCAGGGACCCTGGAAAGGCTGCAGAGTGATGGCAGAAGGGAAGGAGGCTGGGGGCTAGATGAATTTGGGGGCTTCACCATGTACTGTAATTAGGAAGAAATTTGAAGTTCCATAGTCCCAAAATCAGGCAGAAACACTCCAATGTTAAACATGCAAACGTTAGGCATTATGAAACAAATGCCAAAACGCAGAGCCTCCTAAAAGCACAAACTAAATCAGACGTAGCTCGTGTGCTCATTGCTTACAGTACTTTCTGAATAAAAACAAATGATCTTTTTTCCCCCGCTTTTGTTTAACTTAGCAGATAATTGTATCGGTTAAACTGATTCTAGTTATTCACTATGAAAAAACAAGAATTCCAAAATAATTATATCTCATCTAACATTTATTTTTTTTTTATTCTTGGTCATAAAACAAACAAGTTTTCTAATTTACATTGATGTGTCTCATTCTTGGCCCATGTATTATGTAATGCTATGATGGTCTTTATGCATCCTTTTGGATTATGCAAGAAGTAAAATCACTTTTGCATTCAGCCTCATTTTAGTCCCAAAATAACCGAGAGATGACCTCGAAGTAATCTCGCCCTTAATTAGTTACCAGAGTGCAAGGTTAATCTGATTGCCCTGTGCTTTTAGGGTCTCTCATTTCTGGCCTCAGACAATTATTCAGCCTTCCCCACCCCTCCCCCCTTTTTTCAACTCCCCACGGCTGCACCCGGAAGCCCCTCAGACCAGCAGGGAAAGCGCCCACTTTCCTCATGCTCTTTAACCCCCTGAGAGCTTCCCCCTTCAGCCCACCTGCGATAAACTCCCCCAACCCGTGACCCCTTGGGACTGGACAGGCTCTTGTTTCTCATTTGTTAACCTCATCTGGCTGATTTGCTATGAGCAATGAATTATCAAAGCTTCCCTTCCCAAGAATGCATTTGAAAAATAATAGAATAAATAAATAATAGGGGGAACAAATGTTAAAATGAAAAAATATGTATATTGGGTAGAAGGAAATACTAGTGGTCAATGAGAGGGAGGGGCAAGGAATATGGGATGTATGAGTTTTTTCTTTTTTCTTTTTCTTTCTTTATCAGGAGTGATGCAAATGTTCTAAAAAACAATCATGGTGATAAATATACAACAAATATATGCAATAAAACCATACCAGATTGTTAACATGGGGATATAATGTAGGAGTGAGGTCTGGAGAGGATGCAAGGAAAGAGATGAAAAGCCAAAAAAAAAAAAATACAACTAGAAAAAAATGCATGCAAAATATGCTAATTTCTGAATGTTAATGCACCCGCATGGGTTGTTTGTACAGACACATGCCGTTTAGGAGGTCCACAGTCCATTGGGAGAAAGCCGATTGCAGGAAAGTATGCATGCTGCCATTTGGGCAAACACACGCAAAGCCCGTATGCCTGTGCATACACACGTGTGCACATGTGTTGGACTCTTCTGTGAGACGGGAACAGCAGGGAAGGACACACGTGGCTGTCAGCGTCAGTTACCGCGGGGGGTGGCATCGGCTGCGGAACGGACGCCAGGGTAGGGCATTCAGCTGGGCGACAGTTTCATTGTTTTTTCAAGCATGTATTTGATGAACATCGAATGGAATAATTTAAAAAGGAAAAGATTGGAAAGGAAATGATTTGAGAATTAGTTTGGTTAGGTGATTGCAAATTTTACTTCATTCATTATTATGCAGGACTAATTAAATATAATATACTAATTTCCACATTATAGGTTTCAGAGTATAATTTTTAAATCTTGGCCATCTCTATTCACATGTCAAATTAAATGGAAGTCTATTAAAATTTATAGAAGATAAACCTTTTTGAAAACATATATAGAAAACATTTTCTTTCAAGGGGGCAAATTGATGTACAAAATGTACTTAAGCGTTAATTATTTGGGGGTAATATATTTAATTTCCTTTAAAATAATCAACTGCTTTGCAAATCTTTGTAGTATAAAGACTTAACTCAAAATTCTATTCTTATCTTTTTAAATTCAAAACTTCCTTAAAAGTAAATATAGCTCAGCATATTCAAAATTAACTTTTAGTTTTAACCCTTGAAGTAAGTTCCTTCCTATTACTTTTCTAATGTTAACTGATAAAACTATATATCACAGTTCAATCTATTCTATCACATAATTGTTCTGTGGATGAAAAAACATCAGTGATATTTATTTACATACTTACTGGAAGTAAGGTTGCTTCCTATTTTCTTTATTTTTTATCAAAATTAATAGAAAATGTTCAATCTAAGCTGAAGTCACCAAAGAACTGTCTACAATAAAGACCACTTGAGAATCCCACCCCGGTCAAGGGCTCTGTCCAAAGCTCTGTCTGTGGAAGCTCTGAAAAACCATCAAGACCTGGCCAGAACCTCTGTCTCAAAGTTTATGGAAACAGTTAAAGGGTTGTGGTAATTGGGTGAGCACAAAGTCAAGAAAAAGGCAACTTAGAAACTGTGGGATCTCGTGGTGCCCTGGCTGGGTCCTCCCTCACGTCTCACTGGCTCAGCACAGAGCTGTCCATGCTGCCAGGGAGGTCCCTGGTCCTGGTTCCAGATGGAACAGAGTAATCCTCTTGCACACACTGGGAGTTTGTATGTCTGGGCCAGATTCCCTGGTGGCAGCCCAAAGGACGTACTGTCCCAGTACTCATCCCATATGTAGGAGACCGCTCACAGAGCTCTCCTACACGAGGCTGTAGGAAAGTCCGGTCACTGCAGCTTAGTACAAAGGTTTGCTGGCTGGAATATACATCACAGTGGCCAGAACCATGAGAAAACACTGTGTCCTAGGGAAAAGAGAACATTCAGATCCATATAAATGGGGAATTTTTAGGCACATATGCCAATGACCAAGGCAAGGCACATACTCAGAAAAGACCAGAAAGTTCTTAAGCTTTTGCCTTGGGCTACTCCCTAAACTCATTATTAGAACAGCTAAGCTCTGAAGGAGAGCACTTGAACAGGCCAATCTTCAAAGTCTGGGAAAGATATTTTTTGTTTTCTCCATTTTTTTTTTCAAGGAATTCCTTGAATTCCTTCCCAGCATTCAAGGAAATCTCTGTCAAAACAGTAGCTGGTTAGGAGCTCAAGGAATAGGTAACTTAGAATCTAAATTGCAGAGATGACCCATTGAAATACCCAAATTTCCAGGTTGGAACAAAAGATCGTAAAACATACTAGAAACAAGAAAACTGGAAGTGATATTCTATGCAAAGAAGATTAGTGAGGAAGACCATACCTGGGGCATCCCAGGCAAAGACTTTGACAAAATGGTCCTAAATATACTCAAAGAGCTAATTGAAAACATGGACAAAGAACTAAAGGACATCAGGAAAATGATAGATGAACACAAGGAAAATAACAAAAATAGAAATAAATCTTGAAAATAACCCAAGCAGCTAAATGTCACAGAAGTAAAAATAGAAATAAAAATTCCCTGGAGGGGTTCAACAGAAGATTGGAACTGGCAGAAGAAAGAATCAGTGAACCTGAAGTTAAGGCAGTTGAAATCCTTCAGTCTAAGGAACAAAATGTAAAAAAAAAAAAAAGAAAGAAAAACAGTGAACAGAGCCTGTGGGACACCATCAAGTGTACCAACATACACTTCATGGGAGTCCTGGAAGGAAAGAGAGAAAAGGGCAGAAAGAATATTAGAAAAAATAGTGACTGAAAACCTCCCGAACAAAAGACACAGATATTCATATTCAAAAAGCTCAGTGAACACTGATAGGATAAATCCAGTGCAAACACACTGAGAGATATTATAATCAAACTCTCACATTCCAAAGATAAAGATGAAATCCTGAAAGCCACAAGAGAGAAGCAATATGTCATGCACAAGGGAGCTTCGATGAGATTACATGCAAACTTCTCATCACGAACCAGAGAGGCAAGAAGGCCATGGAATAACATTTTTAAAGCCTAAAAGGAAAAATTTACCAACAAAGAATTCTATAACTAACAAAAGTATCTTTCAAAACTGAGAGAGGGCAGCCACAGTGGCTCAGTGGCAGAGTTCTCACCTGCCGTGCTGGAGACCTGGGTTCGATTCCAAGTGCCTGCCCATTCAAAAAGAAAAAAAAAACTGAGAGAGAGGGTGTGGGTGTGGGGCAGTTGTGCGCAGGTGGAGGTAGGTAGGGCAGGCATGCTTGGGGCATGGGGGTGAGGGGCAGGGGGCAGGTACATGAGGTGTAGCGTGGGTTGTGGGTCACAGGGCTGTGCTGGTGGGGGTCACACATTTAGCCTGGCTTGCTTCCTTGTCCCTGTCCCCCTGTCAGTGCACTCCTGAGGGCTCCAGGCTTCCATTTGGAAAGGGCCTTATTGGGCTGTTTGTGCCAGCTGGACGGTCTCTGGTTCTCTGCTTCTCAGTTCTTCAGCTTTTGCAACCAGGGCCTCCCTGTGTGGTATAGAAGACTCTTCCAGGTCACTTGCACCCTCAAATTGCTGTCTCGGTCCCCTTGCTGTCCCTTCTCTGGCTGTTCCTATTCTGCCATCTTCCTGGAACTCCCAAACTCCCAGTTAATTTTTGATTCCAGTCTTTGAAATGTTTCACGTTGCTGGAAGGGCATTTCTCAGCTGTCTCTTTCTCTGGTTCACTCTAGCATATGTGATGTCCTATGGTTTGGCTATTGGGCTGTTGTAGAGCAAGAGTCCTCTTAAATGTTTAGCACCAAAATCTCCAATATTTTCAAGAGAGGTATTAGACTTGAACTTTCCAAAACTCTGTCCCAAATAAAATAATTTCCCTTCAGTGCTGTATGTTCTTGTGGGAACATTCTCCCTCTGGGAAAAATGTCTGCAACTCTGGTCCAGAGTTGGGAGTGAGTACAATGAACTGCCTGTCTTAGAGTGAACTCATGATTTAAGTGTCAATTTCTGGGTGAGGGTGGTAAACTCTATTCTTCTTGAATTCCCTCTCCCATCATTGAGACTCTACCCTATGAGTGAGCTGAAGTGAAAGTGATTGAGTCAACTATAGGGTAAAGCAGAAACCATTGAACCCTGAGCTTGTGGTACATGAATGTGAAGCCTGATTCCCACATCATTGAAGAAGAGAATATCAGCTTATATAAAACCAATCAGTTCTGTGTGTTTGAGCAATTAGCATTTCTGGAGACATTATCTAATAATTGAAAGAGACGATGGTACATTTTCCTTAGTAAACACATCCAAGTGTTTGAGAATTTCAGTTCAAACAGAGCATCTGAATGAAAGCATGAACCCAAAGAATGAAACTTTAACTGACTTCATCCTCCTGGGGTTCTTCCCTGACTTCGGGCACACCCACCTCCTTATCCTCATTTTCCTTCTCATCTCCACCATCACCTTCACTGGACACTCTGTGCTGAGTCTGCTCATCTCACTGGACTCCTGCCTCCACAAGCCCATGTTCCTACTCAGTCATCTCTCCCTCACTGAACCACTTACATCTCTAGCACAGTCCCCAAGATGGCAACCAACTATTTTACAGGGAAAAAGATTAGTTCCTATATAGTGTGTGCAACTCAGCTGTTTTCATTTCTTACATTCTGATTTGCTGAGTGCCTCCTCCTGATACTCATGGCCTTTGACTGCTAAGTGACTGTCTGTAACCCCTGGGGAGGACAGTCCTCATGTGCCCCAGGGTCTGTGTCCAGTTGGCTGCTGCCTTCTGTGCTGTGGGAGCTCTTACTGCTCTCATGTGCACCATCAACCCAATGCAATTCCCTGTCTGCAGCTCCAGACATGCCTTTTGTGAGATGCCTGCCATCATATGACTGTCTTGTCAATATACTTCTGCCTAGGAGATGGTGGAATTTGTGACAATCATTGTGTTTCTCCTGGTCCTCTTTATACTTGCCTCCTCCACAAGCCCTCACCAGCTGTTCCTCCCACCTGACAATGGCGAGTCTCTTCTTGGGTCAGGCCATCTTCATCTGCTTGATGCCAAGCTCTCCGCACACCCCTAAGCAAGACCAGGTTGTAACTGTGCTCAGCACCATGGTGACCGCCATGCTCAACTCCCTCTTCTCAATTCTAAGGAATAAAGAAGTGGCGGGGCTGGGAGGAAAGTGGTGGGAAAATTTTGCAATGGTAACATAGCACTTATCTAAATTGTTCCTTCAAAAGTAGTGCCATCTTCAAACTTCATAGTCCATCCAATCGTGTAGATATTTTTTTGTTAGATAAGAGATATGATACCAAGTGTGAAAGGAATAGAATTGAGGCTCCTTAGTTTTACCCATCATTTGTTGGGCGTAGATGATCTCAGGCATATAACAAAGGTAGAAGTTTAGTACAATTGGGTGAAACCCAATTATTATTATTCTGTTAATACAGATATATAAAATAAATCCATTCATGATACAATTTGAAAAAAAAAACAGAGGGAGAGATTAAGGCATTCTCAGGTAAACAAAAGCTGAGAGAGTACATCACCACTAGACCTGCCCACAGGAAGCATGAAGAGAGTTCTGCGGTTTGATAGGAAAGAACACCAGACAATAGATTGAAAGTGCAGGAAGAAATAATGATCTGTGGTAAAGGTAGCGGTGTGGGTAACTATAAATGGCAGTACTGCTCTATTTTTGTTTTTTTAATTCCTACAGGATCTAAAAAGTAAATGCATATAAAATAATATTAAATCACTCATTTTGGACTCTATTTAAATATATAATTTGTGGCAAGAACTACATAAAGGTGGGAGTACTGAGGATCATAAGACATAAGTTGTGTCTATTATTGAAGTTTGGTTGGTATCAAATCAAATGAAGTTGTTGTAGATTTAGCATGTTAAATTTAAGCCCCCAGGTTAACCACAAAGAAAATATTAGGAAAATGTACACGAAAGGAATATAGAAAGGATTCTAAAGGGTTTACTACTATAAAACATCAAATAAATATAAAATAAATATTAATGTGAGAATTGAGAGGCAAAAAAGCTGGAAGCAACCCAGTTGTCCATGAGCAGATGGAAGGATAAATGTGGTATATATACTGGCTATTACTCAGTCTTAAAAAGGAATGAAGTTCTGTGACAACTACGTGAATGAACCTTGAAGACATACTATCGTGATAAGTCTTCAAGTCAGACACAAAGAACGGTTATTGTATGAAATATCTAGAATATGCAAATTCATAGGCCGGAATGGATAGCATAGGTTACTAGGGTGAAGAAAGAGAAACGGGGAGTTAATGCCTGATGGGTATAGGGTTCCGTTGGGATGATGGGGATGTTGTAGTGATGGGTGATGGTGAGGGGAGCATAACATTGTGAGTGTGATTAATCCCACTGAATGAAATGTTTGGGACTACTTAAAATGGAAAACTTTATGCTGTATAAATATTTCCACAATTAAAAAACAAACAGAGACAATAATAATTAAAGAAGTAAATAAATGCAAGAGATGATACTGGATGGAATTTAGTAATGGGGGTGAAAAGCTCTAAAGGACCTTACTGGGGAACACGAGAAAACAGCATGGAGACTGTAAGTTTTACATCAATGTTAAGTTTCTGGCACTTGATAACTATACTTAAGGTGTTTACATAAGTGAATAACCTTGTTCTTAGGAAATATACATGGAAGTATTATGTGTCAAAGGAGCATGATACATAAACCTACTCAAATGTTTAGAAAATAGATTTAAAAAGTCAAGAAAGAAAGATGATGATGATGATAGAGAGAAAGATAGAGATAGATACAGATAATGATTGATAGGTTAGATAGATAGGTGGATAGAGAGAGAGAGAGATTGACGTAGGTAGGATGAAACCACAAATATTACAAGGTATTCAAAAGGGTGGGCCAGAGTATGAGGGATCTGTTGGAGTTCTCTGGGTGGGTTTTGTATTATTCTTGCAGCTGTCTGGTAAGTTTGAAATTATTTCAAAATGAAAAGTTTAAGGGACTAAAGATCCCAATACTCTTTCTGTTCATCACCATGAAATGAATATCTATATATGTATAAATGGATATATATATTTCATCTTGTTTCTTCATATGGTTTGGAATTCTCCTCATGATTTTTTGAATTGTTATTCCAAGATACATTTCACTGGGCTTTATCTTAATAGGCTTATTCAGACATCTACAATTTGCCTAAGGTGCTGAAGGTTAACTGTGACCCAATGGCAATTTCAAAACCCTGGAGAACCCGATGAGCTCAGAATGAGCAAGTTGCCCCTCTCCTAGGACCGCAGCAGCTCTGTGCCTTGGAGGGTTTGCTTGGAGGATTCACACAGTCAAACGAGGACACCAAGGAATAAAAAGATGTACTCCAACTTCAATATTTCTAAATTTATTTTCATTTGAGTTTCAAAGACATCAAACATATTATCAAAAACATTTTTACTTTATTAACAGATTACTTAGGGAAAGGAGGGCAATCTTAGGGGACTTGAACATTAAGTTTTTTAATTTAAATAACCTGATTGTTTGCATCAATAACCTGAGTATTTGCATCAAGGAATCAATATTGATAATTCAAATTTTCAAATTTAAAAGAGATTGTGAGAAGAAGTCTTGTCCAGCTTTCAAACACACCTTCGAAAGCTAGTTTTACATCCCATTTTGTAGCATGTACCATGAATGTCACAGGGAATTCAGCTCTGGTTCCATCTATATCAAAGGACCAGGCCCACTATCTTAGATATATATCCTTTGATATCAAAGGATGCAAGACTTGCACATTTTCTCCTGTGTGACCCTAGATAAGGCCAAGGGGATAGGATCCTGGGGCGGGGGCAGGGATTTTTCTGCAGGTGCATCAAATGAGGCTAGCGACCAATTCCAGATCTATGCACTTGAAGGGTCAGGCTTTTGTAATGAGAAATAAATATGCTCTCTGGCTTACATTTGTGTTCATCTATAACTTAAATGTGTCCTATTGGTCCCTGGAAGAACTTGCAGCCATTCACTGTTAAAATGTGCTTCTCTTGGGTCTGAGAATGGTGGATTAATAAAATAATATTGAACACTGATGAAAAGCAAGCAAATTTTTGGAAACAAGAAAGGAAGAGGTGGAAAGCAAGTTCTCATCTTTTTGACAAAATCAAAAAGGGGACAGGCTGAGAAAAAATATCATCTTACACAATTATATGAAAATTACAAAATTTAATTTTTACCATTTTTGTGTTTTTATCCAAATGTCCCACATTCCTGGATTCTCATTGTTTACTGACATTCCTCATCTTATTCTATGACATTTCTGGTAAAAGATGTTTCCAGGCTTTTCTTTTTTTCTCGACTATGACATTTTATCTCATTTCCAGGTGTGCACCAGGATGGAAAGGAAATCGATGTCACATCGAGTTTAACCCCTCCTCTGCTGCAGACTTCGCATACTCTCAGAATAGTAGGTGACATCGCGCGTAGAAATCACGGGGTCTGGGTTCCCTGGTCAGCGTTACCACATCTTTACCATTTTCATCGGTTTGCAATTCCAGCTTTATGGGCTGTCCTGGGAGTTGGCTTGGCTTTCCTGGTGACTCATGTCACAATTGCTGTCCTGTGCTTTCTCGCAAACAGAAAAGTGCCAGCAAGGTAAGCAGTGCATTTGACCACTGAACATCATAGATTGTAGAAAAAAAAATTGAAGCATTTGATTTGCTATATTTTTCTCTCAGTCCATTATATGTGCATGTAACATTAGTGTTTCCAGGCACCATGGATTTCTTTACAGGACAGAAAGCGGGAGCTACTGAAGGTGATCATTCTTCTTTTTTCTTAGTAAAAACTCAGAGTAGATCACTATTCCTTTTTTGCGTGTCTTTAGTAAAAAGCCTTAAGTTTACATTTAAGACTATGTTAAGAACATTTTTATGACACCCAGAAAGAGAACGTGGCATTCTGTACAGATAAATATATGCAGGGACCAGGCCCACTATCTTAGAGCAGCCAGAGAAGGCAGCAGGCACCGACGGACAGGCTCCGTCCGTTTGTCCCAGGCAGAGTTTCCCGCGTCCCGAGCGCCTGCTTCACCTGAAGGAATTCTGCAGGGTGGCCCCGGCATAACTTGGAGGCCTCCCAGCCCACGGTGCTGCAGATTGAAAGGTGTTGAATTTTCCAAATTCTCACCAAGACAGGTCTCACCAAGAACATGATTTCATCACGTTCTAAGAAACTGAAGAAATGCCTTATCTTTTGCGCACCCGGGTTTGGGTTAGAAATTTGGATCTGCTGCACTATCAGTGTGTCATGGAACCCGAGGACTCCTCATCGTTCTTATGGTGTCATCTTGGATGTCCCACCTGATGAATTCTCCCCCAGTTCTGTCTGAAATCCCAGTATTTAGTAAATTCCAATCTCGAAAAACCAAATGGAGGCGAAATGATTATAGAATGATGGTGTTCATTGGAAAAATACAAGGCATGTTCAATCTGCTACTACTGAGAAGGTTCTATGCACTTATTAATTCCTCAGGTTTTAAGTGCCATGTGGATTGCGTCAAATCATCCTTCTCTTACTGAGGTTCTTTTCCAAGTCCCAGGCCCGTACCTTGCTCTCAACCCTTTGCTCGACTTCCTTGTCTGAATTTTTTTCTAGACACTTTGTCCTTACCAGGAGGTATCAGTGCTCATCATTTCCGTGTCTTGGTGCCCACTCTGAGATGGAAGGGTTTAAGGATGACGCCGTCGTAGCGGGTGGAAAGCTTAGACGTTGCTCACAGTCTTGCATGGTGTTTGCTTTAGGCAGTGCAGGGAGTGGAGCCTTTTGTTTTGAGATTTTGGAAATGAGAAGAGAAAGGGCCAGGAAAACAGCAGAGAACCAGGAGGTGGATCAGAATGACAGGGCCTCAGATTTCATATATTCTTTTCTGGAGTGCTGTTTCTCCTTTATAATCACCTCTTTCGCAATTTTTCTCTTTACCACATAACTGTCTTGAATCTTACTGAAATGAATTGCCTCGGGGGTAAAATACCAGGGAATTGGGGCAAACAGCCCCCCAAAAAGAGACTCATGGTAACAAAATAATATATAAGAAGATATCTGAGGCTAGAAATACTGAAAAAGGTTAAGAAATGAATCCTGAATCCTGCCCTCTTCTACCCCCACCACTTTTTCTCTTGTCCTTAGAATTAGAAATTACAATTAATGCATATGATTGTCTGTGGGACATGCTTTAAGACATCTGTTTGAGTTGAACAATGAATTCCAGCTTTTGCAGAAGGAAAGTAAGTGTGATTTGGCTGACTGGCTATATGCCACGACTGGCTTTGTCATTTAGGTGAGGAGGCAGGCATTTCTCTAACTTTAATGGGCTAAATTTATAACTTCAAGCTTTTGTGAAATACCTATACAATAGATAATATGACAGAAATTATATCCTTTGCAGCTACAGAACTTATAATACAAGAAATTCACTTAGAGATATAAGAAGAGATGAATAGCTTCTCAAGATTAGGGAGAACTCAAGTGAAAATGCTCAAAGCATACTGCATGGACACTCTGCTGCCCTCAGGTTTGATTGTCCACCACTCTCACCCTTCCACTCCCCACACTTGGGAAAAGTCTCCCTGGGCCCAAACCAAATGCCACCCTCCCGCCCACCCCCCGCCTGGCTAAGCAACCCAAATCATTTCCTGACCCTCAGCAGGATAGTTGCCGGGTCCTTAGACGTGCTGCTCCATGCCGCTGCACCAGCGCTTGCTTCAGAGTCCCTGACTTTAATCCCTGGTGTCTCCCCTTGTGCAGAGTTGACACACCACAAATGATTATTGAACATTATCCGTACCTTATTGAAGAGCATCCATACTTGCCAGGATCACAAAAAACATTGTTTCTGTCTACTGATTATATTCAAGTAAACATGTTGCACATCAAATTTCAAAAAATTGTTTTTGAATGAAATCATTTAAGCTGTAAAGCAAGTTGGAATTTTTGATTAAAAGATAACTAAAGAATCCGGAAAGACTCACCTTGAAAATAACACCACAACTCAATGATATACAGGAATTCAAGAAAACAGGAAATTCATAACCCTCCCCAAATAAACCTTAACCTTAAGATATTTCATTAGATTTTATAAAAAGAATTTGTAGCATAAGGGGCCCTTTAGTGACTTGAAAGAAAACGTGTTTTGTTAAGCATTTAAAAACGTATGATGGAACGCTGTATTCTCAGACAATACTAAGCAAGGAACAAGCCTCTTGAAGTTGTTTTCAGAGATTGGGTTTCCTGGATTTGATTATACATTCTATGACCCTTCAGTTGGCTACTTGCCACCTAATGTTTTAGTGAGAAAACTTTGAGTGCAGGGAACAAAAAGCAACTCAGGCTGGTTTAATCAGAATAAGGAATTTAGTATAAAGACAGGGGACATCTATATGCTGAGGGATAGGAATGCACGAGGTCAGGGCAAGGAAACCTGGGCCCAGCGGAAGGGCCTTCTGCCTCTCAGCCTGGCTGCTCTTGGCTTCTTGGCGTTGTTCTCCTTCTGCAGACTTCTCTCTCCTCCCCATGTCCATACAACAGAACACTGGTGCCTGGAGAACGGATGTGACAGGCAGATACATGGAGAGATTTAATCATTCTCCTTTTGCCCAGTCCCGTATTCCAAACAAAGCCTGGTTTGGCTCAAGTTCCCATTTCTGGCCAAATCAAACAAGGATGAGATGCAGGGCTGGCAGGGGCCCGTGGGACAGACGGGCTGGAGGAGGGCCGTCCACCCAGCCATGGTGGTGGGCAGGGCCAAGGAGGGGGTCATCCTGAAAGGCTTCCAAAGGGCAGCCACTGTCCCCCCCCGACACAGGGCCCAAAATCCACCCAGCTTTCACTCTTGAGACTTTAGAAGAAGCAGCAAATACAGCAGCCTGCTGGAGTTGATTTGAGTTATAGAAATTAGGTGTGGTCATCAAATCCATGCCTAGAACTCAGGATTAAAGGGCACAGAACTGATAGCGGACCATTTACTCTTACCTTCCCTGAAGCCGTGTTAGACCCCTCCTTGCCTATTGTAGACTATATAATCTTTCAATGGAGAAAAGATTGTTAATAAATAATTGTTTATTACCCTGCATTGTGGCACTTACTCCTGAGGGAGCATGCTAATTTAAAATTAAACTAAAAGAGTTAAAAATATACAGATGTATTTTACTTACTTATATGGAGAAATGAGATATGTCCATGCAAGAATTCGTTTGAAAAGTTTAGACATAGAATGTTTCAGATAGTTTCAAAGAGTTGTCAGTAAGCAAGAGCTATAGGAGAGAGATGGCTGCGTGGGAATCTGTAAGAACTAAATGTAATTCGGGGCAAATCCTATCATCCAAGTCCACAACACGTATTAGGATTTGCTCTGGGTGAGTCTTGAAGGGGCACAAAGATATATAGGCCCCTGCTTCCTGGTACTCAGTCATAATAAACATTTGCGTATGCTGAGTGTGATGACAGAAATGTACCCCCAACTAGTTTGGGGGTAAAATGGGAGGAAAGAATGATCAAGAGAAAGATTTTTGTCTATATTTCTGCTAAGAAAGAGAATCCAAATCCGGGCGCAGCTGCCTAGAACTCCCTGGGCTTGTCCAGGTGCTCCTGATGATTCACGTTCTGGAATGAGGCCCAGCCCCAAATCAGGTCCCACGCTGCCATACTGCTCTCTCTCTCCCAGGCTCTCTCCCACTGGAGAAGCTTTGCATGACAATGCAGAGCTTTGAGACAGCAGTTGAGCTCCTCTTCTAATCTGAGATTCCAGAATAGACCCAGCTGGACCCAGCAATGAATATATTTATGCCAGCAAAAGTCAAAACCATGCTCACTCCACACCTGGAGGAACTCAGCTGCTTTTGCACCTAGAGTGTCACTCGTGAGCTTGCTCTGAGCTCAGAAGAGGCCCCGACCCTTAGCACACCGGAGTCCCCAGCAGCCTGACGCAGGTGGCCTGAGACTACCTGCCAGCACTTCCTCCCCCAACCAGTACGCACCCAGGACGTGTGCATGCCAGGAAGCTGCGTCCCCAGTCCCTGTCCCCCAGTGCAGAGACTGGACACGCTCTGCCAACCTGCTGAACCGCAGCTTTGAGTGAGACAAAGACCCAACTGAGAGCAGGGCTTCAAAATGTCCCCCGTAAAAGCAGACTGGGACACGTATAGCTCTTGCCTCTGATTTTTCTCTTTTAGAGGCCCCAGCAGGCTGCTGCCTGGTGCGTTTCCCTGAGTCCTGCATCCCATGTTTGCTTGTCCCCCAAAGAAAAGATTGTTTGCCCCAAACCAAGCACATGTTCCCTCCTCCCTGGACCATCCCGCCCCCCACCCTGTGCCCCCCACTCAGATGAGGTGAGGTGGGCCCAGGGCTCTCTCTGAGGTGAGCCTGCGGTTTGGGCAGATGGAGGAAGAGGATGAGGAGGTGTCCAGCACCCCCTCCGCCGGCCCTGGCTGTGGTGCTGTAAAGGCTGCAGGAACCTTGGGAGCCCTGCGTGGCCCCGGGACCCTCCAGCCCCGCCTGGGGTGGGGAGGGGTCTGCCCTGCCGCTGTCAGCCCCCCTGCATTCTGGACTCAGCTTTATCCCACGCTCCTGAAATGCTCCAGCCTGGGGGGGGGGGCATGGGGCAGCTTCCCTGGGGCCTCCCCGGAACCCACGGGAGGACGCCTTGAGGCAGAAGGACCCCATCAGCCTGGACTCACAGGCTGCGCCCAGAAGGGCTGGCAGCGCCGCGGGCAGGGGCAGGGCCGGGAGGGCGGCTGGGGCTGGGGCGGGAGGTGGAGAGAGGAGAGGACACAGGGAAAAGGACGAGGCTTTCCCCATGCCCTGTAGTATGAGGGTGGGCAATCAGTGCCTTTAAGCGTCTGTCCCTTCAAGGCCACCCTCGCAATCCAAGCCAAGACTGTCGATTGTGTTTACCGCTACTTTGTTTTAAATGGAAATATTTTTAAAACTTTTTTTTTATACATTGGCCTCTCATAAGCAATAATATTCACCAAATTACAGGTTTGAAGTGACTTACGTATTTGGCTGTTACACCCTTAATATAAAATGGAACCATAAACGTAAAATACGATTGCCTGTAACTGAATTACTCTTTCTTAAAATTGAGTTTCACCTATATGTAATGGGAAATGATAAATTACATTATTTTAAAGTTCTCTCCCAACTTTGTTATTTCAGGATTCAGTTAGAGCATTGTTCTTGGTTCTTTGGGGGTCTCAGGAGCTCCTGGTGGTAAACTGGCTCTGCAGTCTTTGGGATGTCTTTAATTTGACTAAGCAAAGTTCTGCTTTTAATTTGGCATTACAGTTCCAGAAAAGAGGTCATGCTCATTTTAAAAATAAAAAAGTATCTATCTTACCCATCAAGAGATGACCGAGCCTTAGCAGGTCTGATGAGATCGACCTCGAAACTGACAGATGGTTGAAGCCAGCAGGGTGTGGGACTCATCGCATGGTTGTAGTTCTATTTGCTGATAAATCCCGAGAAACTGGGACAGTGTCTTCTGTCTGTCCTGCTCCTTGTCTCGCACATTCATAAGTGACACCAGCTGCAGACAGGCCATCAGGTGTCTGGAATCTGCAGATCTGCGATGGCGTGTCCAGGTCTCAGCATCGAGGCTCAGGGGGGTGAGCATTTCGAGATGTAGGAGTGAGGAGAGCTGCCATCTTTCCAGAATAATTGTGGCCCTGAAGGATTTATTCGTCAGAAGGATGAAAAAAGACTCTGGAAGATGTCAGGTTACTTCTCCTTTCACCATAAACCTAAAATATAAAAAGAAAAGACGTTTTCAAAGGCCAACCCAAAGCTCGTGCCCCCTGAGAACCTTCCCGATTGCCCTGGGCAGAAGGAAACTCTGGGCTTCCAAAGCGCTTTCTTCCCTGGCGGGTTTTCGTACAGCACAGTAGCTTTGGCTTGAGGTCCCCACAAGAGACGGCAGCGACCAGACAGGAGACCCCCTAAGAATCCCAAAGCTCAGCCAACGGCATTTCAATAAACAAATAAATCTCATGTCTCAGCCAGTCAACAGTAGAGCAGTTTTTTTTTTCTTTCTCATGAACCAAAATGAACATTTTATATCCCAAAGCAATACCTTACTTGGCCTTAATGCGCCAGGATTTACGCATGTGAGCTTCACAATGGCTCCAAAAGCAAAGAGATCATGCTGTTTATTATTGGAGAATTTCTACAAGCTTGGCTGGTCTTTCTCCCATTCTGTGGATGCTGAAAGCAAATCTAAAGGATTACACAATGAAGCCTACTCGCATGCCCAGCGTAGCCCAGAACCGGGCAGATCACTGCAGGCCTCCACGATGGGCCACCGAATAAGTCCATGGCCACGAAGTTGAACCTAGACTGTGAAAGACGGAGAGGGGGGTCTCCAAACCCAGCGAGGGGAGGAGCTGAGCATCAAAAAGCTGGCCTTGCAGGAAGGCAGTAAACTGAAATCCATTGAGAGAATGACTGTGATCTGCTTAATACTATACTCACACTAGACCCTTTACTCTGGGTTACGGTGTGCGTGACAGATTTTGCTTGGACATTTCTGGAAGGCAGTGCCTGGCATCTGACAACCAAAATTCCAAGTTTTCTTTTAAGAGTGTTATTACTCTCTTTCTATTTTCCCTAGAGAAGTCATTTCCAAATGAGTATATAGACAAACTTTCCTACAAAGCAGTATTAGTGTTTACCCTCAAAGAGCCAAAATTAGAATTTTCACATGAATTTCAAAAGTATTTTGTTTTATTAAATAGCCCGTATTTCTTTAAATAACAAATGCCCTGATCCTTTAAGATATTGTTTGATTATTCAAAATCAAGTTACATGCAATTTGTCAGGAACAGGACACTTGAGTAACACTAGAGCCCCCAGTGCCACTGTGTGGTCTGTGCGTGTGTAAATGTTGTTGCTAGCTATCCCAGGCTGTATTAGATCTGCTGTTATTGAACTCAGTCTTATTTTGTCAGAGTATTTATTGTTGCATGGCTGTGAAGGCGAGAAATCCCAGAACAAGGTGTCGGCAAGGCAGGGTTCATCCCAGGGTGGGCAGCTTCTGCCGCCCTCTGCCCCATAGCAGTGCCGCTCTCTGACGTCTGGCCTCTACATGGCTCGTAGGAATATGGAGTAAGTCTCTCCCTGAACCAGCTGGCCACACCTAAGTAGGCTTTTAGAAGTTCCTATTCACCAGTGAGTCCACACCCTGACTCAGCTTTCCATGCTCATATACTATTTACAAGTGGCTTCACACCCATTGGATGGTGGGGTGAGGTTAAGAAGTCTTTTGTTGGGGTATATGATTCAAACCGCCATAGACACAAGTATTGGATGAACCTAAGTCTATGTAAGCATTTAAAGGCCACTGGACTGTATCACAGCTGGGCCCTCCTCATTTTGTCTGATGACAGCCTTTTGTCACTATAATCCTCCAGGAAATGAGCAAAGATTTTCTCTGTGCTCTCTGTAGATCAAATACTGCAAGAAGACAGCACTTCCATCCTCAACACATTTCTAAGTTGTATTTGCTTTCCTGTATCCAAGCATATAGAGTAAGATAAATATATTGTAGGAAAATCAAAGAGTTGCTCCTTGAAAGAGGGGCCCTTCCTAAATAAGGAAGGCCCAGAGATTCTCACGTAAGCTGTGAATTATTAGTAAATCAGAGAGCTTTGCCATGGCACATGGCCCGGAGCAAATACGCTCCTCACCTTTAGCTGGAGAAAGTAGGGAATTTGTTGTCCCAGACAAGGGATCGTCTCATTCTTATTTTTTCTTCAATGATGGCTTTGTAATTTTCCTGATAGGCTGTTTTTTGCTTTAAATCCTCTTTCACATCAATTCTCCTTAAAGACATCCTTGGGGACACTCCTGCAGCTTCACCGATCTGTTTGTTGTGCTGGAATTTCAAGCTAACTAATGAATCAAAGGAGAAATGACAGCAGCCCTTTAAACTTCAGCTAATTTTCATCTTTGAAAAAAAGATCCGCGTTAATCAGAGAAACGTAGTACTTTGTGTATCTTTTGCAAGCTGTATTTCTTTAAATGCCCCAATGATTTAAAATATTATTTGATTAGACAAAAGCAGGTTATGTGCAATTTGTCAGGACTCAACACTTGAGTAACACAAGAGCCCCTGTGCAGGTGCCCCCTTAAGCACCTGTGAGGTGCCGGGCACTGCATCAGGGGCCGGGAATGTAAATGAACGTTTGCACTCTAGTGGAGGAACACGTTAAAGCAAGTGCTTCCCCTTCTGCAATAAGCACGTGCTGAACACAGGCAGTCGTTCTGCAGGAGCACTGGGGAGACGGAGGTGAGTATGCACAGGTGAGGGGCTCAGGTGAGGGCCCGCAGGTGAGGGGCACAGGTGAGGGCATGCAGGTGACGGTGCACAGGTGAGGGCCGCAGGTGAGGGCCCGCAGGTGAGGGGCACAGGTGAGGGCATGCAGGTGACGGTGCACAGGTGAGGGTCGCAGGGGAGGGCGCGCAGGTGAAGGCGCGCAGGTTGTGCTTTGGGCATGAGAAACACACATGGGAGCTGAGGGAGGGTGTGCAGAGAGCTGCTGCACCTGCAAATCCGGGCACGTGGGCTGACACCCCCGGAGGAGCACAGTCACCAGGCCGCCCCACGACAAGGTCAGGGCAGTAAAAAGGCTAGCCTGGCGGAGAATGGAACAGCGCATGCGAGTGAAGTGCACGTCAGGCGTGGCAGGCTGAATCCTGTGCCCTACGTGGGTCATTCGCAGTCTGAACCCGTGGTCCGTGGGTGTGAGCCTGTCTAGAACAGGACCTTATAAAGATGCTATTTTTAGGCACAGTGTGGCCAGCTGACCCAGGGTGGGCTTTCATCCAGTGCACTGCAGGCCTGGTAGAAAGAAGAAACCAGAAACCAGAGGCAGAGAAACCTCAAGAAGAGCAGACAACTGAGGTTGGGGAGGGGGTGCAGGGGATGAGTAGACAGCGAGCTGGGGACCCCAAGAGGGTCAGCAGGGGCCACAGCAGACTCAGGGGCAGGCCTGGCCTGATGATACATCCATGCTTGCCCCTGGTCTCCCAAACCACGAAGAAAATTCCCTGCTTCACATCACCCACCAACCGGTATTTGTCATAGCAGCCAGGAAAATTGAGACACCTGGTGGGAAAGTGTGATGAGTGGTTAACTGGGCATTCGACAGGGAAAGATCATTTTTATAAAATCTGCATAGGATACTTAATCATGTGCTTTAAATTCCTCTTTATGTTTTTAAATAGATTGTTTTAAAATAGCTGTGAGAAAAATGTAACGTAATTGCTTTGATTCAAATTTCTACTAAGTAGTATGGCTTTTTCGCAGATCTAAGAGAGGTTTAACTAAATTTATTAATAAATACAAAATCTGATTATACATCATGACCAAGTACGATTCATCCCAGGTATTCAAGGATGGTTCAACATAAGAAAATCAATTAATGTAATACACCATATCAACAAATCAAAGCAGAAAAATCACATGATCATCTCAATTGATGCAGAGAAGGCATTTGACAAGATTCAACATCCTTTCCTGTTGAAAACACTTCAAAGGATAGGAATACAAGGGAACTTCCTTAAAATGATAAA
>PVIY010017719.1:0-27770 GCA_004026745.1 Myrmecophaga tridactyla
TTCCTGGAGAATGAAATTCAAGCAGAAAGAAAGAGAAGCCACAGGCAACAGCACGAAGGCAGAGGTCAACAGACCCAAACGAGAAAGGAGAAGCTGTCCAACGCACATTGAAAAGCCAAGGAAACCTAGAGATTGTCCACCCAGAAGGAAGCAAAACTCCCCTCTAAAACCATGACCCAACAAATTCCTGTTGTTAGCCAACCGATTGTATGGTACTTGTTTTAGCAGCCTGGAGACTTAAACAGAGATAGATAGATGGATAGATAGATAGATGGATGGATGGATGGATGGATGGATGGATGGATGGATGGATGGATAGATAGAGATAGTGGATAATGGATAGATAATAGAGATATACATAGAGAGGGCGGTAGAAAGAAAGCAAAAGCAAGAGGGAGAGAGGAACTATATAAAGTGTAAATATGGGAGTTTATACATTTTATGTAACTTTATGTTGTGTATCTATTTATTCATCCTCTCAATGAATATTTCTTGAGTGCCTGTAATAAGCAATACACTATGCCAAGGAAACCAAAAATATAAATGAAATCGCATACATCTCTGGCAGTAATTTTAGTGTAGATGGCCTGAAAATACCTTGTCACAAAACAAACACAAAATGTTAGAAACAATGTTTTTAAACTATTTTAAACATATAACTGCGTTGACAAGTAGGTGAAAGCTTCAGTGGGTAGCATGTCCCGGAGCTGAGGGCAGCCCTGCTGGTGTGAGCTGACCCTGCTAGCTCAGAACCTTAGATGTAAGGGCCACCCGAGGTCAGAGATGGGCCTGAACACGGGGGACGGGAGAGGCAGAGGCCCCCACGTGATGCCTGAACCCTGGAGGGGCTGAGTGAGATGGTGGATAGAGAAAAAGCAGCACCATAAAATGGAAATGTCTCCATCTGGGTCTTGGTTCTGGGAGGGGGAAATGGTCTCCACTGAGAATTTGTAATGACAGACACTTATGTAAAATAATCAGAATATGAAATTCATAGAGTCGGAAACTAGCAGAGCAGTTACCAGGGGCCAGAGTGGGATCAAGAGACAAGAAGTCAATCCTTAATCAGTAGAGATTTTCCATTTGGGATGATGGGGAAGTTTAGGTAATGGATGGTGGTGATGGCAGCATGCATTGTGAATGTACTTAGCACAACTGAGTGGTATATTTGAATGTGGTTAAAAGGGAAATTTTACATTATATATATATGTTTTAAAAATTAAAAAACACTGCTACTGTCTGAAACAGTATACCCTAGTGTAAACTATAGACCATACTTAATATTACAATTGCAATAAACTCGTTTCATCAATTGTAACAAAGGTACCACACTAATGCAAAGTGTTAAAAGTAGGCAAAACTGTGAGAGGGAGCGTATATGGAAATTCTGTACTTCCTGCATGATATTTTTTCTGTAACCCTCAACTGCACTAATTTAAAAAAAAAAAGAAAAAAAATGATACTACAAACATCTACTGGAAAATCTGAACAGGGAAAATATTTTTAACTATTCCCAGATTGGGAACACCAGCAAGCCTTTGGAAAAATCAAATGAAGAGCTTCTCTACAGAAATGCATCTTTAATCCAGATCTCATGAAGTCCCACAGATAATATCTCATTAAGCATGTGCTCACATGAGGAATCTGAAACACCACAGGACTTTCGATAATGAAATTGTCAGGTCCAGAATACATTGGATTTTAAATACATAAGCACATGTTCACTATATTTAAAGAAATAAAGGAGGGGCAGGAAAACATGAGCAAGGCACAGAAACTATTTTAGAAGAGGGAGATTTGAAACAGAGCAATTTAGAAACAAATCAAATAAAGCTTATAAAATGGAAAACCGTAATCGACGATAGTGTTTTAATTTCCTCAGCTGCTTCAATGCAAATACTATACAATGCTTCAGCTAAAATAACGGGATTTTATTCGTTCATGGTAGAATCCAGGAAAACATCCAAATCAAGCCATTATCAGGGTGATGCTTTCTCCCTGAAGACCAGCTGCTGACCATCCTCAGGGCAGGGCACATGGCAGCATCTGCTGGGCTCTCCCTTCTCTCCCAGGTGTTATGGATTTCAGCATCTTGAGTCCACGGCTTTGCTTTTCTCTGTACTCATTCCATTTATAAAGGGTTGAGGTGGGCCATATCTTAACTGTAGCAACTTCATCATGTACAATGGGTTTACACCCACAGGAATAGATTAGATTTGATACCATGTTTTTCTTGGGTAGTTGCAGCTCCAAACCACCACATGCCACCCTCTGGACACAAAAGTCATGTCATTTCCATATGCAAAATACATTCATTCCATCACAATATCCCCAAAGCCTTAAGTCATTTCAGTAACATTACTAAGTACAAAGACTCATCAAAATCCATCATGGGTGTGTTCTGTCCTGGAGCACAATTTCCCTCTGTCTATGGATCTGGGAAATCTAGAGAAAAGTTATCTACTTCCAATAAAGACAGGAGGGACAGTCATAGGAAGAACATTAAATTCCCATAGGGAGAAATAGGGGTCATGGGTTGCAAACAATTCCAAGTCTGCAAGGCATACTCCATAGATTTCAAGGCCTGAGAATCATCTATGGATCAATGTTTTGTCATTCAGGCCTGATGATTAGCAGCCCCAATCCTTCCAAGTGCTTGTGCAGTGGCTAGACTTTCCCCAAACACCGGATGAAAGGTCTACAAGCACCGGGATGGCAGCCAGGCTCTCCTGGAACACTGGGGCACAGGTTCCACTCTCATCAAGCACAGGGGTGGAAGCCAAACTGTCCAAAATCCCTGGGGCTTATGCTCAACCTTTCTAAAGACTGTGATGGCAGCACACTTCCTGAAAAACAGGTCAGGAAACACACCCTCTTTAAGCCCTGGGGCACATTCACCATTTCCAAACAAATGGGTGGGTCCTCTCTCTTGGATTGAGATTATGTCTTTGGCTTCAATGATTCTTTACTTGAAGTGATTTTTCCTTGAATCTGACCCTCTTCTGTCCTTTTTAGTCCAGGCTGGCAGTGGTTCTGTTCATATAGATCTTGCAAAAAACTTGTTGGCTTAGCATGTAGTACACAAGGATCCAAATCATCAAATAAAAAAAAAAAAAAACTTGCACAGATCGTTCCTAAATAACTGCATTTCCAATCCTGACTTGTTTTCTAAAAGCTCAGAATTTTCCAAACCATCAATTTCTGTTCTTCATGCTTAGCTTATTCCTTTTCACAAGCAAGGAGAAATCAAGCTGCACTTTCCAAACTTAGCTTAGAAATCTCCTCAGCTAAATATCTGTCCCATCCCTTTAAAATTTTGCATTCCATCCAACATCAAAACTCAATTTTTCCAACTTCTCTGCCATCTTAAAACAAAGGCCACCTTTCCTCCAGTTTCCAATAACATGTGCTTCATTTCCATTTCAGGCCTCATTAGAAGTCCCTTTAGCTTCCATATTTTTACTGAAATCTCTTCAAAGCAATCTAGGCCTTTTTTCCCAAGCACCTCACAATTCTTCCAGCCTCTACCCATTACCCAATTGCAAAGTGGTTTCCACATTTTTTGGTGTTTGCAATAGCAGCACTCCACTCTCCTGGTGCCAAAATGTTTTAGTTTCCTAAGATGCTTCAGGAAATGGTTCAGCTTAGACAATAAGAATTCATTTGTTCATGGTTAGAATACAGAAAAATGTCCAAATTAATGTATCATCAAGGCAATGTGTTCTCCCTGTAGACTAGCTGCTGGTGATCCTGGGCTCTTCTGTCACATGGCAAGGCATGTGGCCGCATCATCTGGTCTTTCCTTTCTCTTCTTGGTTTTGTTGCTTTCAGTTTCTTGTTTCTATGGCTTTGCTCTGTATTCATTCCATTCATAAAGGACTCCAGTAATAAGATTAAGACACATCCTGATTGACATGGGTCACATCTTAACTGAAGTAGGTCCTATTAAGGGGTTTTACACCCACAGGAATGGATTAGATTTAAGAACATGTTTTTCTGGGGTACATATAGCTCCAAACTATCCCAAACGGGTTAAATAATGAATTAGATACTGCTGAAGAGAGAATTATTGAACTGAAAAATGGACATGAAGAGGAAGTTTGCACCCTGAGATGGAGATCATCTTTTCTTAAACCATCTTCTCCCACCGTCAGGGTTGAATAAGGAGCTGTACAAACCCAAACTTTTCTACCCACAACACTCTCAGACTCATTAAAACTACCTGCCTTGAATCTGTAGGGAAAAAATATCATTTTGCCTTTATCCATGTTTATGACAGTTGCCAGAACTCCCAGACTCTCAGGTCTCCCTTTATCTCCTGCACTTTTATTGCATAAAGGTTTGTGTATTCCCTGTTCCATTCTCTTTTCTCAACCCTCCCCAATTCTTTGAACCAGTCCTTTTTTTTTTAATTAGAGAAGTTGTGGGTTTACAAAACAATCATTCTTAAAATATATAGGTCTCCCATACATTGCCCCCTAACCAATACCTTTCAATTATTCTGGGTATATACCTAGATGTAGGATTGCCAGGTCATATGGTAATGCCATACTTAGCTTCCTGAGGAACTGCTAAACTGTTTTCCACAGCAGCTGCAACATTTCACATTCTCACCAGCAATGAAAGAGTATGATTATTTCTTCTCATCCTCTCCAATACTTGTAGTTTTCTGTTTTTTTTTTTTAATAATAGCCATTTTAGTGGATGTGAAATGATAGCTCATTATGGTTGTGATGTGCATTTCCCTGTACCTAGTGATGCTGAGCATCTTTTCATGTGCTTTTTATCCATTTGCATATCCTCTTTGCAAAAATGTCTAAGTATTTTGTCCATTTTTTTCATTGGGTTGTTTGTCTTTTTATTGTTGAGTTGTAGGGTTCCTTTTTATATTCTAGATATTAAACACTTATCAGATATGTGGCTTCCAAATATTTTCTTCTGTGGAATAGGTTGCCTTTTTTGTTTTGTGACAAAATCCTGTGAGATACAAAAGTTTTTAATTTTGAGGAGGTCCCATTTATCTTTTTCTCACTTAATGCTTGTGCTTTGCATGTAAAGTCTAAGAAACTATTGCTTAATACAAGATCTTGAAGATGTGTCCCTACATTTTCTTCTAGGAGTGAAAACATCCCATTTTGTATTCTGTATTTCAATGTGGATTGAACCATTCATTCACCATCATGCTGTGGGTTAACCAAGCTCTTTGCTAAAGACAGAGCTGCTCCTGCAGGCTTCTCAATCAGTAACTTTCTACAAGCCTTCAACCATTATCTTTCCAGTTGTTAAGACCAAAATCCTTGGTGCTATCTGGATTAGTCTTTCTTTCCCATCTCATATCCAGTCTATCAACAAATGCTGTGCCTTAAGCCTTTAATATATATCCAGAATTGAACTGCTTCTCACAACTTCCACTTTTATCCTTATTTGCAGGCCACTACAGTGTACACCCAGAATACCAGTAATAGCCTCCTGATTGGTCTCTCCCCTCCTACATCAACCCTTTTCAGTGACAGTACCAGAGTCATCCTTTAAAAATGCAAACCAGATCATATCAATCCTAAGCTCAGAACATCACAATAGTAATCAGAGGGAAAGACACAGTCCTTACATTGGCCATAGGACCCTACATGATCTGCCTACCTGTTGCCTCTCTGACTTCATCTTCTCTCATTCCCTCATCTAATAATTTCACATCAGCACCATTGGCTTACTTGTTTCTCAAACATGCTAGTTGTGCTCCCTCTTTAAGGTCTTTGCACTAGCTGTTCCTCCTGCCTGGACTCATCCAGCAGATATTTACTTAGCTACTTCATTCACCTTCTTAAAGTCTTTGCTCAAACTTCCATCTCAAAAAGGTTGCATTGACCACCATGGCATGCTCCAAAATCCCCCTCCAACCCTAGACGTCCCAACCCACACACTTGGTTTACCTTTTCTATAGTCCAAAGCACTCATTGCCTTCCAACGTTCTATGTAGTTTACAGTTTGTGTTATATCACCTACCTTTTCTGCTGGAATATATATATACATAAGTTCTACAAGGGCTGGGATTTCTGTTTGCTTTGTTCACAGATCTTTCTCAAGTACCTTGAAGCAAGCCTGGCCCAAAGCAATCACGCAATGAACATGTTAGACTAAGAGATGGAAATATTAAGAGACAAAATAAGAATTATGGGAGATAAATGAAAGGTCTAACATACATTTATTTAGAGTTCTGGAAGGAAAGTGGAATTATTTAAGGACAAATACTTGAGTATTTCAGAGGCATGTATCCTCAGATTTAGGGAATATAATGAACCCCAGGCAGAATGAATAAATAATAAAAGTAGCCATCTCAATAAACATGGCAGAGATGGAACATTTGGTCAAAGTTCCCCAAACACAGTCATCAGTGGGTCTGTAACCATGATTTTGCATATATTTCATATGATCTCAATGTCAATAATGCCCATGTGAGAGCCAAGAAAACCTAAAAAGAGAAATTGAATACAAAGGAATAAGATTTAGGTCGGTCGGGTTGAGCTTTGGAGGGTCATAACATGTTGTAATATCTAACATTTTGCACCGATTCCCAAACCAATTGCCTAATACATATTGAGAAGTATGGACTATGGGTACCACAAAAAAAGAGAGAAAACCTTAATTAGATTATTAATTTCTGCTAATATGATTATTTACACATAATAATATTATTACACATAATAATATTTACACACTGTTGCTAGTTGTTTCCTAATTTGTACTTATGTACAACACAGACCTAAGGAATAACATTCCCACTCGGACCTTCTTGGTGAAATATGCCAGGCACAGGAATAAAACAACGAGCGCGCCCAAAGAACGAACACAGCATTGGGTTTTACCGGGGATGTCCACCTGGAAAGCAAGCACTGTCAAGTACTCCGGACCAGAATTGCCTTCGTTCATGAGCTATTTTTGAGTTGCTGAGCCCATCAAGGCACATATGAGGAGATTTACTCTTTTTTAAGCCATGACGGTGCTCCACAGTTGTCCTAAAACCATTTTCTATACGCTATTTGTCACTCTTCTTTTAAGAGTCTCTGATTTGTCTAGACCGTGACCTTCTGAAACACTTCTATGCTCTGGCTTCCTCTCACCTCTTCAGCCCAAGACAGAAACACTGGCGACCCCTAGGCTTCTCAACGCCTACCACCGGTGAGTAATCTCGGGACTCCTCTTTGTCCGACACAACCACCCACGTGCTGGTGAGGGCCACATCAGATACTGAGGAACTCTAGGGCCCCTCGAGACTCAACAACCCAGGAAGCTTTCCTTGCCAGGGATCCAAGAGACCAGTGGTTCCTCTCACTCATTATCCACTCACTCACTCGACAAGCATTTCCTGGGCTCCCTGCTCTATGCTGGGTGCTGGGCTGTGTCCTTGGTAGAGATGTTAGTTTATCCTAAGAGATATTAGCTAGCAGCAACATAGGGTGATGTCTCCTTCAGATGGCAAGTTTCCTGTGGTTTTAACTGAATGTAAATTTAAAGAGTCATTTACACAGAATCTAGTGGGGCTCTATGTTGTCATGATGCAAGTAATATACCATCCTACAGACTTTCAATTCAGCGACATTCAAAGTCCGCTGTCTCTCTTCTCCCCGGGATGGCAGCAAACACTGGAAAGCCCTGAAGAGCACCCAGAGTCGGCCAATGGCATTTACTTTTTCAAGGGGAAGTTTTACAGATGGGTAAATGGAGGAGAGTGGGAAAGAGCATAAATAAATTAATAGCCTCTGAAATGGTGGCTTTGGCTATTTAATTAAAGTCCTCAATCCTCAGTATTTTTTTTTTCTTCTGGGCTATATTCAGACCTCATTAGAAGTTAATGAGTTTTGTCAGTAACCTCGTACCTTCTTATCATAAAAACAACAAAACCACCCTTGCAAGTTATCCCAGGCAGATAGAGCAGATCTCTGTTGTGTTCCCACTTTTCTCAGTGGATCCCTAACATGTACAGAAGAACCTTCCTGCTGTTTGTTCACTTGGCTATTATGGCGTTAAAAAGGTAAAGGATCGAATACAGCTGCAAATGACAAAAGGAAAAAAGAATGGGGAACATTAGTCATGATATAGCAGTATTGGAACCCAATTATTGTAGACATAACTCCATCTTAAAGTGAAGAGCTGGCGTTATTTCCAGGTGAAGGAAAAGATTGGTGCATTGCAGAAGGGACACTCACCTGGTTCCAATGTAGGGCAGGTCTAAAAAATGGTTCATTATTTAGAGTATTATAATACTCACTATTCCTCTCCCCAGACTGGTCATGCCTCCTTTCAAATTTTAGAAGAAAACAGAAAATCAATCCCTTCTTCCCCCACACATCATTTTCTTTCTAGTAGACTGCCTTTTTAAAACAGCAAAATCTTATACCTGTAACGTCACAGAGAGGATGTGCAGCCCCTTTTTACATTCTGATAATGTCATCCACTGTATTCCATAAAAGGATAGGAATTTTCTGTCCAGTTTTAAATATGTGGAAACAGCAGTTTTACAAACAATTTGAAAGCAGCTCTAAGCCATGGCGCCTGTACGTGGAAAGCAGCTTTTTTTTCTGCAGTTGTATCTCATTTTAGAGGAGGCGTGGACTGAGCTGGGGCTCAGGAGTGCCACCAGGAGTGGGGGCCTCCTTCCCCATATTTCCATCCAAGGCAGGCTCTCCCTGGCAGCTGCTGGAGGCAGCCCTGGCACCGGACCTCTCAGCCCCTAGGGGGCTCAGCCGCAGTCATGTGGCATCTTGTGGTGGCCTGTGGTGCCCTGCCCGAAGCAGTCCTCAGCTCCCTGGGCCCACCCCCCACCCCCCAGCACCCCACTGCTCCCAGAGGTGGACCCCAGGAAGATGACAGGACAGCTGTGCCTTTGGTTCTTCTCGCTCCTTCTTATTTTTTCTTCTCCTTAGTAGAATGAAAGCAAAATTCGAACAGTCTCTCCTGTAACTCTAGGCCAGTTAGTGAGTGGTCAGAGAGCTGAAACAGTGCTCAGGGACCACGCTGGTCGAGGCAACCAAAAGCACAGAGCTTCTTCCTCGTTATTTGTAAACTCTTCGTTCTATCCCGGCAATTACAGAGACTCCGAAGGGGTGGGAGAAAATCCACTCAGAGCCTTTCTTTGCACCTGCCTGGGGCTGCAGCCAGCAACTTTCACGGCCGAAAGTCCGAGGAAAGCACAGCCTCCTGTACCAGCCCCGCCCACATGTGTCAGGCATAGAATAAGTGGGGAAGGAAGAACAAAAAGATTGGGGAAAAGGCTAACACATGGTTTGAACAAAAGGTGTTGGAGACTTGCCCACTGCCAAGTGCTAGCACCAAGCTCCTTGTTGAAACTTAGAAGTGGTTGAGGGAGCAAGGAGATGGGGGCAGAGAGAGCAAGACCCCAAGGGGAAATGGCGCTGCCAATGTAGGAGGAACAAAAGGAACCTCTCCATCTGACATGAACACCCTAGTCTAATTCCCTGACACTTCTGAGCAAAGGTAGAGATGCCACAAAAGAAAAACAAAGAGCTGCTGGAGAAAACCACACCATGGCAGCTCCACTCAATAACTTCCATGGTAGAAAAAAAAAAGTTAAGGGAAAACTGAGCCCAGCGTGCCCCATGGACACCTACAGATGTCTTTTTTTTTTATTAGTTGGTGTTAATGTCTTGCAATGCAGAGGAGTCCTGGATGAACTGGCAGCTCCTCTCCCTCTCAATGGGGACATACTCTTCTTGGACTGGCACTAGCTCCCCTCTTCTGGGGCTTGGGGCTTCCCACTTCTGTGCTCCTGTCCCCCTTAGCTGCACCACCTGGCTGATCACTTTAACCTCTCCCCACAGAGTCCCTCAAGCATCGCCCCTGCCCTTTTGTCTTCTCAGTGTCCTGCCTTGTCTCTCCCCAGGAATAATCCAGGGGAATCACACCGTTGTCTTCTTCATGCCAAAGATGATGGCTCATCCCCACGGCAGGGTCTTGGACAATGGCTTTGTTCTAAGGAAGGCTGGCAGTAAGCTTGAGAAGAATCTGGAGGCCCCTCAAGAATCTGAGAAGGCCTCTACAGGGCGGCGGTAGAGGTTCGTGGGTTACCAATCTTGGCAGTGTCCAGCCTTCTCAGCCGGAGCCTTGCATTTGGGTGCCCAACCATCTCCTGTTCGGTAATTGTCACATGTTTATGTCTTATCTTCCACTTAGATTTTTAGCTCTTTTAGTATGGGATAGACAAAACATGTTAAAGGAGTTGATGTTTAATAATTTTAAATTCATTTTGAAATAACTATAGACTTGCAAACATGTTGCAAAATAAAATATAAAGCATCCTCATACGTCCTTCACCCAGCCTCTCCAAATGTCACATGACCACAGCACAATTACCAAAATCAGGAAAGAAACCCTGTCACAATCTTTTTTTTACTAATCTATGGTGACTATTCAAATGTTGCCCATTGTTGCAGTCGTGCCCTGTCTCTGGTTCAGAACTCCATACAACATTTAGTTGTCAGACCGTTTTAGAACTGAGTCGACGTGTTATAACTACTTTCCATGCACTAGGCACTCTCCTGAGTTACACTCTTTCCACTCATCTGATTCAAGTCTCACAATCTTGTTAGGTACATGCCCACTATTGTCACTATTTAACTGAAGGTTCCAATGAGGCTCAGAGAAGTTAACTAACCCGACAGAGGTCACACAGCCAGTAAACTGCTGGCAGGAGTCTGAACAGCTAAACTTTATGCGAATACAGATCTCTAATCTGCCCCACCCCCATGGCTTTCTCTTTTCCCATATATTAATATATCCCAGACCACCTAGCACCTGAAATTTCCAGGTATTTTATAGGACTTAGATAGGGTTTGGAACTACAGCAACATTAATATGACATTCTAGCTTCAAGCTTCAAAAATCATGCTGGGTGGTCCTTTGGCTTTGAAGTCACAAGTCTTGGTCCCTTGGTGCTTAGCTGATGCAGAGATTGCTTTTAGTTCAAAGCTGACAGTGAGAACTCTTTGTTGGTGACTCTTGTCTCCTTGTTGCCGGCCAACTGTCCTCATGGTCTTGTCTACATGGTCCACTACTCTTTGGTCCTTGTGTCATGTCCTTCAAAGATAGCATTATAAATCTGCAGCAGTCCCTAGATGGCCAGAGTTTCAAATAATTCTCTAGGAATAAGATATGGCTTGAATAAGAGTTGGTTTAATACAACGGCTGGTGTTGGAGCTACATCCCCTAAAAGAAAGAGTACTTGCTAATGGAGGCCTGTCCCTGGAGCAGTATCTTATGTTTCTGTGTTTGACCTCATTTTGTTTGACATGTTCTCTAGCCATTTGGGTGAAGCCAGGAAATATGTGTTTATCAAGTCAATGGATGACAAACTCATGAGATGTAGCTAGCATGATAAATGACTCAGCCACAGAAGGCCTCAGCAGGCAGAAGCACTTGACTCAGGCCACAAGATGAAATTAAACAGAGATATATGTCAAGGCCTGCATTTGGGTTCCAAAAATCAATTGCACAAGTACCAGAGAGGGAAAACCTGGATTTATAGCTGTTCTTGTGAAGATGTGGGAGGAGTTTTAGTAGACCACAAGCATACAATGAAGCCAAGATCAGGTCAGGCTACTATAAAATGTACCACAGGCCCACACTCTGTTAACAGAGGAGTAGTAAACAGAATAAAATAAGGGATTGTGCTCAATGCTGGACACAAAACATCTTGGCGAATAAGTTCAATTTGAAGCACCCCATTATAGGACAGAAACACTAGAAAACACTCAAGTATGGCTGTTCAAACTGCAGGATGTCTAAAATCTGGTATCATAAAAAAGGTAAGACTTCAATCAGTCTTCATCAGCCAGAGCATGGGACTCAACCCTGAATCAGGGTCAGGAATACATGGCTGTGGGTTGAATTGTGTGCCCCTAAAAGAGATGTTGAGGTTCTAACCCCTGGTACTTTAGAAGGTGACCTTACTTGGAAATAGGGTCATTGGTAAGGTAAGATCATACTTGAGTAGGGAAGGCCCCACTTCAATAGGACCAGCATCCTTATAAGAAGTGGAGAAGGGACAGACAGAAGGGAGAAGGCCATCTGACAATGGAGCAGAGATTGAAGGTCTGCAGCTGTGAGCCAAGGAACCCCAAGGCTATGTGGGCATGCCACCAGAAGCTGGAAGACACAAGGAAGGATGCTCTTCTACAGGTTTCAGAGGCAGCATGGCACTGTAGACACCTTTATTTCAGCCTCAAGAACTGTGAGACAAGAACTTTCTTTTGGCTTGAGTCATCCAGTTTGTGGTACTTTGTTATTAAAGTCCTAGGAAACTAATACACACACAGAGCTTTAAAGAGACCATATCCTAGGATGATTCAGATTCAGCTGGTATGGTGTAGCGCCTGGAAAGCTGCATTTTAAATAGGCTTTCAAGCAATTCTCTTGGATACCTGGGCCTGGAAGCGGCAGCACTTCCTCTTAGTTAACTCCTACTCCCTCCAGGCCAAAACCCTTGAGCCCATCTTGCTTCCTCTATCAGCTCCCGTCCAATCTGTGAGCAGATCCCGAGGGCTCTCCCACCCAAATATATCCACCCAGGACTGTCATCTGCTTGCTGTTCCAACTGGTCCAGGCCACCCACGCCTCCTGCGTACAAGCTGCCATCACCGCGCTCTGAGAGTATTGCTCAAGCCTCCTGGTCTACCTGCTTCCACATTTGCCTTTCATTCACTTTTTTTTCCAATAAGAGCCAGAGTGCCCCTTTAAAAATGTATGTCCAATCATCTTACTACATCTTGACTACAGTTGACATTTAACAAAGATCTGATCCAATATGCTAATATTCAGTCATCATTTTCATTCATTCATTCATTCATTCATTTGTTCTGCAAATATTCATTGAGTCCCACGATGCACTGGCCATGAAACTGGTGCTGAGACTAAACCGTGGTAAATGGATACTGCTCTCCAACCCTTGGGGAGCTTACAGTCTACCATATAGAGAGCTATTTTTTTTTAATTACAAATTTTTATGTGCACTATGCAGAAAAATTATAGGGTACTCTGAGGGACATACACAATGTGGGGTCCTTTCTGAAGATCCACATTTAATTGGAGGCCTGGAAGGAGCTACCTGGAGGCTTAATACCTAGAGATCTTGAGATATGTATTTACCAGGTTATACCAGATCACAGCACCACCTGGCTCATTCTCAGGTCTTCAGGACGTCATCTTACTGCCTGAGGCTGGTGGCTCTGGTCTCACAGGAGTTTGTTACAAAATACACTGCAGCCACCTTCTTAGTGTAAAAATAGCATCTTCCTTTGCTTACGGACTTGGGTTGCTCAGCAACCTGATTTTTTCCTTCTTCTTTTTGAATCCCCTCATACACTAATTTTTCATTGGTCCTTGTGGTCATTAGTCTGGAAAGGCTGATTGGTCAATCAGGTAAATTATGTCATCAAGAGCTAACAAGACTGTGACTGTGATGCTGGACATGGGGGGGGGGAGGTGCACAGAGCACCTGGCTCACTGGTCAGACAGACACCCTGGGCAGCCTCGGGTGGGGCTTTGTGCCCACCCTTAGGAAGAGAGAGAGAAGTGTGAGACTGTGAAACCAAGGCGCTGAGTGACACTCAGATGTCTTTGCAGTTAGATCACTCAAAACAAAGACATTTGACTAGCTGGGCCTAAACTCATCTCTCTCTCTCTCTCTCTCTCTCTCTCTCTCTCTCTCTCTCTCTCTCTCTATCTATCTATCTATCTCTTTCATGTTCACAGGTACCTAAATGGAACGGATGAGAGATTAAAGTTGGAAAGTTGGAGACCTACTTCCCCAACCCAATGAGTATCGGTTGTTAATGGAAAAGGGGTAACAGGGCAAACCAGGTCAAAATTTAGTTTCCCTTTTCAAGCTCCATTCTTAAGGCCAAATTCAAGAACTGATCTATAAAGCAAATCTACAACCTTCACCTTTATTCAGCACACTCTCAATACATATAGTTGATGCCTGAAGCCTCACTGGATATTACACAGAATAAAATACATGATGTTTCCTAGACTAACCAGAAAATGGAGAGTGGACTAGTTCCTGGTTAAAACCAGATCCAACCCGGGAATTTCCTTATTTTAATGATTCAGTAGCGGGTCAACTATCATTGTGCAGGGTCAGTAACAGAAGTAAGAAAACCTATGATGTGTGAGAACTAGAGTGCTACAAACCCTGGCATATCCCATTTCTAGACACATCCTGAATCCTCTCTGACCACCTGCAGCCCAGCTGTCTCCTCCCCAGTGCAGTATGGTGCATGGCCCCCCAGCTCCCCGGCCCCCAGGCTGAGCTGTGCAGCTGCATCTCGAGGGGGGCTGTGTTCTCTTCCCAGAATGCCCTTTCCCACTACTTCAGCAACTCCTTTAAGACGTCGTTTAATAAAAAGTTTTCTCTGGAAAAAATAAAATAAAACTTTAGGGCTTGACTTTTTGGTACATATTTTAATTGCAAAATACAAATTTATCTTGTATGTATTCATGAAAATGAAAATCAAAACTTCTGGTACTTTGACCCTACTACTTAAGCACAGTTCTGTCACATAAAAATGTCAATAGACAGTAATTGATCTTAGAAATGTTGTGTTCTGCCTATCTGGAGAGATTGAAACAATCCATTGTCAAAGTTGCTTTCCAAGTGTTCTCGGTTTGTTACTGTCAGTCACCTTTGGTTTTGTATCGTTTGTGTGAGTTTTAGGAAATGGTGATTAGTAATCATTTCCAAGTTGAATATAAAAAAAGACGAGTCTGTTAGACTAGTTCCTTTTGTAAAAGCTTGGCGCCTTTTGTAATCACTGTTTGAAGAAGCCCATCCCATCTTTCTTTATCATTCATGATGTCCACTCATCTGGCTGCTGACCTTATCTCTCCCAGAGCCACAAACCATGTGTCATGGTTTGAATTTGTCCATGAGTCCCTGAATTTTTGTCATGTTGAGATGGGTAAAAAGATGGCCAATTTAGTAAATCAATTTCTTAAGAGTGGGTCTTTTCCTTTGACTTGTGTTTCTGGTTTCAAGGGCCCAAAGTATGAATATGAATGACTTTTACCAAACTGACTGGTGGTTTAGCATCACAGGCACACAGTGCACCATGAAAGGCATCCTTCCTTTCTCCTTCATGGTGGGAGAACTCATGCCACCCCCTCTCAAAACTTGCTCTTCAGTGTTTTCTCTTACCGAACAGTTAACTGTGGCGGAGTCAGCTGGATAGCCACTGACATCCGTGTTCCCCATTCTCTAGAGGAGAGTCCTAGAAAGTGCCCGTCCATCAGACATGGTATTTCCACCCCCACCTTCTGCATCTAGATGCGGTCTTGAGGATGGTCCTTGCCAATGAAATGTGACCCAGGTGTCATTTCTGGGTCAAGACTTATAAAAAACAGTTGTGTCGTTTCCACACCATTTCACCTTCTGAATTCTGGGTGCAGATAATGGAGAGTTCCTGGAGACGGAAGAGGCTACAAATAGGCAGGGCCTGGGTCCCTGGGTCTCTGCATGGAGGAAAGCTGCCCGGACCAGGAACACTCATTTTGTACTGTTACATGAACAAGAAATAAACTTCTATTGTGCTTGAACTATTTTTTGTGGCCTATTTGTACAGCAGCAAGCATTAATGTTGCTAATACACTATCAAACTGAGCAAGGCAGAAACCCAGAAGACATGCCTGGCACTTCCTTTCTCATGCCCTATATTTAGTTCATCACCAAGTCCTGTTGCTTTTACTTCCTAAGTAAAGTTGAAATAGGGTAAAGAGGAGTAATAGGATGTTGGTGAATGAGACAGGGGCCAGGTTCACAGAATTTCATAAGTGGTAAGGAGCTTGGATTTTATTCTTGTGCATAGGGAGCCCATTGGAAAATATTAATGAATGGTATTTCAGTTTTTTTTAAATGTCTCTGATTTCTTTAACTGCACATAGTGGGACAAGAAGACTAGGGCAGTAGAAATGGAAGTGAAGAGAAGTAGATGAATTCAGGATTTATTTTGGAAGTGAAGATGACAGGCCTTTTTTAAGGTTAGAATGCAATGAGTGCAGGAAAAAGAGATCAAAGATGACTGCTAAGGTTTTGGTTGGAGGTGGCACCATTTATTGAAATGTACAAGACTAAGGGAAAAATTGAAGGACAAATCAAGACTTCTCTTTTTGGACATAAGTTTGAAGCTTCAATTAGACATCCACCTGGCAAGGTACAGAGAACTGTTGTTTATAATGGTTTGCTACTCATTGAAAGAATTAAAGTAAACTTTGGGGAGTTTATTTTTGTGATGATTAAAGCCAATACCTTGGATGAGATCACTAGGAGGACGGTGTAGATGCAAAGGCTGGGAATCGCGTCCTGGATTAGTCCAGCATTTAACAATCAGAGAAGTTGGAGAACAAAGAGCCTGGAGGTGGGAAGACACCAGGAGTTGGAGATGTCACAAGAGAACTGTGTGCTTTAAGGAAGAAATGGTCAGTCATGCTGAAAGGCCTTTGAAGAATCAAGATGAAGACCATGAAATGACCATCGGATTTGGTAAGATGGAGGTTCCAGGGACCTTAGCAAGGACAATGAAGCTGGAGTGTGGAGACCTAAGTCTGATTGCAGTGGGCTCAAGAGACCATTTCAGATGAGGAACTAGATGTGGAAATGTTTTGCTTTCAAGAGGAGCAGAGAAATGGGGCAGTAGCTGGAGGGAATTACAAGATCTAAGGAAGGTTTTGTTTTTTATCAAGATAAAAGATACCAGGGCATTTTTTTAATGCTGAAGTGTATGAGGAGATACAGTGGGAAGGATTGATGGTGTAATAGAGAGGGGAGTAGTTGTGCAACAAAGCTTTAAAGGGGAGAGAGGTGGGACCCTGAGCGCTAGGGTGGAGCTTGGTCTGTTTAGAGGCAAGGACATGGCATCTGCTTCAGAGGAGGGAAGGCAGGGCCCCCATGGGCATGGCTGAGCTGAGTTAGGAAAGAGCTGAGGAAGCCTCTAGGATTCCATTTTCCCCATAAACGGTGACAGGAGGTCATTGCCAAGAGTAAGTAAAACTTTAAGAGTTAACCCATAATTACAATTGTGACCTGATTTTTTATAATATAAGATGTAATGATGCTGGGACTCAGCATCAAGGGATTGAGAAAACCTTCTCAACCAAAAGGGGGAAGAGAGAAATGAGAAAAAAAATAAAGTAAGTGTCAATGGCTAAGAGAATTCAAACAGAGTCGAGAGGTTATCCTGGAGGTTAATCTTATGCATTACAAAAAAAGAAAAGATGCAATGATGTACATCTTTCCAAAACAAAGTCACACTAAACTTTTTTTTTAACCTATTTACTATGATATTTTGGTCCCTGACTCAAGCAGAGTCTCATATTAAGGGATCTTTCCCAGAAACCAAGTGTTCTTCGGGGTTATGAACTTGTACTTTGGATTATTAAAGAAACAAATGTAAATGTAGTTTTTATTTATGTAACTTTTCATAGTCCTTGAGTTAGAATGTCTCAATTTCCAGTTAATTTCACTTATTTTTTCTTTATTTTTATACTTTATACTTTTGTATACTTTAGATATTCCTTGAGTGAGAATATCTCGATTTCAGGTTAATTTTGCTAATTTTTTCCTACTCAGTATGTCAATTGTGCACACCATGGAAATCTTACCCAAAATGAACTTAAACCCCATGTGAGCTTTGTCCTATCTCCCTCTCCCTTTTCTGTCAGCTCTAAATGCGCCATACTTCAAGGCATTTACTGAAAAATTTTATGCTCCCAATTTTTTTCCATCAACTAATTAACTAATAGGTTTATTTGGATATTTTTTTCAAATTTTATTTTAGCTCATGTCCCATATATACCTCCGTTCTTTTGTCATTTTAAGATACGGATATTTCTCATCTTTTTTTATTTTAGTCACCACCCCTAATGAGCTGTTGTCAGAATGTTTCTATTTCATGTACAAAAGGAAACACCAGCATTACACACTATTCAAACTGCCATGACTGAGATGCCTGGGAAAAAGGTTTTGCAGAACTAAAGCCCTTCAATTACACAAAGTGATTTCTTTTACTTTACAAAAGTAATAATTTTATAAGAAAACCTCACTAACATCAACCAATTGAGAAGAATCACTTGAAATGTTCATAGGATTCAATTTTATTGCATGTATGTGTAAAAAGTCTATGCAAAGAGACTGTTTGAATTAGTAGATAGCATTAAATTGTTAACCCTAGACTAAGTTTACATATCCATCCTTACAAACAACTCAGGCCTTAATAGTTTTGATCTCTTATATATATTAAATACTCTTCAAGAATCATTACGAATCTTTATAATATTAACAAATGCTATTTATTGATTGTTAACATAGCTATACTTATAAAAAGTGTAAAATATGTGTATATACATATAGTCATTAAAAGTTGAAAATACTTATACTAAAATGTTTTAAGTAACAATTTACCAGGTGATTTTTCAAATAATTTTCCTTTTTCCTAATTTCCTACATTGACCATAATACTTGTATAAGTGGGAAAAAAGCCTTATAAGAATAAAGGTTACTATTCAGTACTTACAAATTCAAAATGTTACTTATACCCCAAAGACTAACAATCTTGGTCTAGAATTGGAAAGAAAACATGTAAGCAATGACAGAATATGGATAGTTCTAAAAGTCGGGTCAATTAGGGTTCTGAAGCAAACCAAGCATAACTTTACCTAGTTCTATATGCAAACCCAGTAATAAAAATAGTACTTATAGGTGCTTATAGTTCATAAATGATTGTGTCATTATATAAAATAGATCTTTTCTTCCCTTTTCTTTCTTTTCCTCCCTCCTTCCTTCCTCTGGCCCTTCTTTTCTGTGAACAAAATGAGCTGTCATCAGATTTCAGGAGCAAAGCAGGTCCTCTTGAAGCTGTCATGGGGGGAGCACACAATGTCATCATCTGTCATGAATTCCCCTTGTCCAAGTGATACAGTAAACAAGAAGATGCTCTCCTATTTAACTATGTCATTATAATACCCTTTTGCATTTTTGTCCACCTGTCACTTAAACCTTTCCTGAACAATCCACTGTCCCTATTCCTCTCTTCCTTCTCTTAGGGATCAGGAAGTCCTGAGAATCACTGACTAAGTCCAGTTCAATCATTTTACAAATGAAGAAACCCTGGCCCAGAGAGGTGAATAACTTGATCAAAGTCACACAGCTACTAAGCAAAGATGGGTCTGGAAATGATGCCTCTGAATTCCCAATCCATCAATGGAATTTTATTATTCTTTAACTGCCTTTGCCAAATATTTCTTCTGTTGAACTTCCATTTATGCAGTTTTGTTTTTAATGTTATCCTCTATAGTCATCTTCTCTCCCTAGAAGACTGGACCCGTTTAGTAAAGCTGGTAAGTGAAGCTGGTGCAGTGAAGCCAGCTGAGTACCCTAAGGCCCTGGCAATTCTCACTGTGGAAGGACGTGGCATGGCTTGGCAAAGTCTGCAGTGGTGGCCAGCGTGCTGCACTGCCATCATACCTGCAGTCGGTGTTCAATACTGGCTGGCAGACCAGGTGGGAGAGAGTTTACAGGCAGCCATACATTGAGGAGAAGCGCCTGGCAGACCTCCCGCCCCCACTCATTTAAACCCAGAAGCAAGGGCTGAGGCCAACGTGGATGGCAGAGGTGGGGGGCACGCAGTGGGGATGCAACGATCATGAGCTCTTGCCATTCACGTGGAGCGTCCTCTGGGATAGAACACCCCCCCAACTTTACAGGTCCAGCAATACCCCCCACAGGGTGCTGTGTTAGGATGGCTTTCTGTACTTTTTGAATTGTGTTTTAAACTCAACAAGGAAGGGTACTTTCTTGGCTTGCCCTAGAGGAGGAGCATTGCTGAGGAGGGGTGAGAGTCCTGGCTTCAGGCAGGGCCTGTGTTGGCTGCAGTGCCCTCCCGGGCAGGCAGGATGTGGCCTGGGAATTACACAGCCCATGGTAGTGGATCTGGGGATTTGGGATCTCGGCCATTACCATTAAACAGAGATTTGGGGTCTGTGTTTAATCAGAGGCAGGATGTACATTTTCCCCTATGGGAAGAACAGGGAAGAAATTATGAACCGGTGGCTAATGTGGAAAGGGCAGGTCTACTCGAGACCCTCAGCTCGTGAGAGCAGCTACGTGTCATGTGGGCCCCGTGTCGCCGAACCCACACTTTGGCGGGGGTGACTCTGGAGGTGTTCTCCACTGCGGCAGCCAGGCGCTCGCTCACTCGCGCTCTCACTTTCTGCATCCCTGCCCATGCCATGCCCATCTCGGCCTCATGGTGTGACGACAAAGTGAGCATCGTGGGGCAGAGAACCGCCGCGAGGCCAGGGAAAGCTCACACAAAAGCAGGGGAAGCTCGGGTGTTCAGGGGCACGGCCCATCTCTGGCACCCATGCCCACAGCCAGCTTCTTCTCTCCCTCACCCGGTGTCTCGAGCAGAGCTGCGGGACTGGGTTGTCACTCTTGAGAGCAATGAAGATTTGTGGGGCTCCAGACTGCGGGCTCAGTCACAGGAGGGTGGTCGCGGTTATCCGTGCAGAGTGGAAGCCTTCCCACTTAGCAGGGGGCAGGAAAGGCTCAGCGGTTTATTCTAAATCAAAACGCTGAGAAGGAACTAACACGGGCAGTGCCTGGAAATACCTCACTCAGGAATCAAGTTTGATCAGAGGCTGAGAGAAAACCATGGCCAGCTGTTTATTGAAAAAAATAAAAAACATAAAAAGGCTTCAATTATCATTACTTAAACAACAATAAAAAAACTAACAAAAACTACCAGTTAAACTTTGGAACATCATCTGAAACCCAGAGAAGAATAAGTGCAACTGTTGAACAAGTTTTGCTCTGGGGTCAAGACCGAAACAAGGAGAAATCTTTCCCGTACTAAGGAAGGGGCGCCTTGTTTCAGCAAATGCTCAGGAGGAGGAGAACAAGAATGAATTGGAAATGTGTTATCATCTCACTGATTTGAATCAATTAGAATAACAGACCCTCAGAGTCAGAATCTGGAATAGGGTTAGGATGGGGATAGGGAATGGAGAGTCAAGGCTTAAAATGTCCAGGGTTCCCATTTGGAATGGTGGAAATGTTTTGGTAATGGATGGTGGTGATGGAAGCACATTTAGAGCTCAGTTAACAGCATGGAAGTATATACTTGTATGTGATTAAAAGGAGAAACATTAGATGGTATATATGGTAACAGAATGAAATTAAAAAAAAAAAACCCATGGACTTACACTACACAGAGGACTCTAAGTTAAAGCATGAGCTTTAGTTACTTGTACGATGATAAAAATGTTCTGGCTTCAAATGGAATCTAAATGGCCCACACCAAGGCAAGGGGTTGGTGGTGGGGTGGGATGTGGGGGTCCTGGATTGAGGCATGCTTGTTCTGTAAACCCAAAGCTCCTCTAATAAAGAAAAAGAAAAATTATATATTATCAGCCTTTTACTCTATTTCTTTATGATTTTTGTGCCACACACAGAAAACACTAATACTGTATATATGTAATTGGTTCTCTATTTTTGGCATGCATCATAAGTTATTTTTAAATATATAGTAGAAAAACAGAGCTAATTTTTTTTTAACATGGGCAGGCACCAGAAATCGAACCCGGGTCTCGGGCATGGCAGGTGAGAACACTGCCACTGCACCACTGTTGCCCGCCCCAATATACTTTATTAGTGAAGTATTTTTTTTTAAACGACAATTTGGAAAGCAAGATTACATTTTGCAGCAGCAGAATAATCTTCATGAAAATCATTGAGAGAAATAGAGGAGGAAGGAAGTGAAGCCACTAGAGGAAAGTATCAGGTTCTGTTCCTATGGAAAGACAGATTGTAGAAAGAGCTGTTAGGCTATGGGACTTCAAAATCTGGGTAAAAACCTGTGTGTGTGTGTGTGTGTGTGTGTGTGTGTGTGTTCGTGCTTGCTTGTGTGTCTTGGTGGAGTATATGGCAGACGCTATACAAACGCTCACTGGTACCAGAGAGCAAAGACCAAACACACACACACACAACAACAACAGCAACAAAATTGGCAGTGGCTTCCCAGCTCTAGTAAAGAAATGGGAGGGGAAAAGGTAACTTCCTCACTTGCAACAAATGAAGAAACCTTAGGAGGCAGTCTTTTTCTGAGCAGTAGTCAAAAGCAGCTTCCACCACGGCAGTCTTAAAATGGCTCGGCCACTGCTGGGCTGGAGGAATTCAGAGAAAAAAGCAGGTGATTATAAGGAATAGCAGTGTCGCTAATTTTGTTTGGGAGTTGTTATTTTGATTGTGGGTTACATTGCCATATCCCTAAAGAGAATCCACATTCAACTCAACACAGGGTGCTGGTAAACTACGAAGTTTCAAATACACAGGCGGACGTGATAAAGATATAGGCAATTCCAGAAAGGAGATGCTCCATGTGAATTTAGATATTTTCTGTCAGATGACAGTGGTATTTTAGATACCATTTTTAAGACAAAGGGCAGGCTGCCCAAGGGAGAGAGGAGAGCTTTTCCAGAATGCAGGGACTCTAATGTGACAGTTGGCTGTTTGAACATGTCTCCTAATTGAGTAGTGAATCTCCAGGGTCAAGTGTGGGTAAGTGACATACTTTAACCCTTGAACAGCTACAACCAGAAAGATGCTCTTTTTGTCCCTCTTCTGCCTTCTTCTCTACCACTTTCCTCTACAATTATCTACCATCTATTATAATCTATGACTACTGACAACAAAGAGGGTTTACAATGTAAGAGACATACCAGGTTCTAGAAACTTGGCTTTTCCTTGAGAAGATTGTTTGATGGCTTCATCCAGGGGACACATTTAGGATTTGGGACAGAGCTTCCTTAGTGGAAATGATGGTTTGGAAAAAGCTGCTTCTCTAGCTACAAAGCACATCTTGAAAACTCACTGGAATGTTGAAAAGGTGGCACACACAAGGCTTAGGTTTGGTTTAATTCAATTTGGGAGCAGTTAAACAAGACACCTCCATTCCAGGGAAAATGACTTTAGTTGCAGATACCGAAGAAGAACCTGACTTTAAAAAATCTCACCAGAGTTAGGACCCTCAGGTTAAGATTGTGACAAATAGTGAAAAAGAAAGAGGAAGAGGAAAGATGTTCTTAAGCTGTTTTAGAGTTTTAATTACTCTGTGAATAGAATGCTTTGAACTGATTCAAACTGTAAGGACTTTTACACAATTCGCAGCATTTTATGTTGCCATCTTGTTAGTTCCCTGTTGGACCCGGACAGTACGGTTTGGTGCAAAAGAGAAATAAAATTGAAAATGGCTTCCAGGTTTGCATTGATTATGGCTTTGGTATAAAATTATTGAACTGCTGCTTTGCAGAGGTGTCTGAGAGCATCATTAAAAGGGCATTTATGGGGCAGGCCATGGTGGCTCAGCAGGCCTGCCGTGCCAAAGACTCGGGTTCAATTCCCAGTGCCTGCCCATGCAAAGAAGAAAAACAAAAAGACATTTATGAGGGTGGTGCAACGCTTACTCAGTGGCAGAATTCTCGCCTGCCATGCCAGAGACCTGGGTTTGATTTCCAGAGACTGCCCATGTAAAAAAAAATAATAATAAAAGACATTTATGGAAGTCTTGAGGGATATAATCGACTGCCTCATCATTCCAGGTGGAAGCGTCAGAAAACAGAGGGCTTCTCCTGAGCCAGCGCTGAGACACGAGCAGCCCAGGTCATGACACGACTCCTCTGGGCTTGCATAAACGCTTCCCAAGGCCGGAAGACCGTCCTAAAGAATCAGAACGGTATAGTGGAACTCCTCTACAATTCCAAAGGTCTCATCTGAGGACAGCAAATCCCATGACTGCCCACCGGTCTGCTTGATAAGCATCTCAGGGTCAACGGGAAAGGACAAGGTTCAAAAAGGTTAATGGCAGGTGCAGAGAAACTTGGGGCTCTTGTCCCTCACCCTATTCTCAGAGACAGTCCAAAACACGGGTCCAAAGCCCCAGTGGATGGAGCTTTCGGTGGTGTGAGGAGGACCATGAGGTCCTCTTGAGATCTCTTCCTCTTGGACAGTGTCCTCTGAGCATCTGTCTCTTTCACATGATTTCCTGGGCCTCCTCTCTTGGCACTGGGGGATGAGATGAAATGACCATTTGAGGGGCTTCCCCACCCATCTGGGCCCAGAAGCACTGGCAGACCCAGGGGGAACGCAGTCAGGACGGAAGTGCTCCAGCGAGCTCTCCTCTCGGTCCCGGGAGCCTGGAGTCTGGCAATCACATCTTTGGGGGAACCTGTGCGGGAGGAATTCTGGCTTAGGGCCTCATGAACCCTCCTTCTCACTGCCCATCTTCAGCATAATCAGCACATTTTAGCTCTTCAGTCACCCCAGAGTCCAGCCTAATGCAGTGTTTTTGGACTGAGTTGGGTGAGATGGGAAGGTTGATTTTGTATTATTTTATTTCTCAGGCCATCCATCACAGCAACATGCCTGGGCATGCAGATTTGGGCAGATAATGTAAACACTTGTGCCTCAGTTTCTTCCTCTATAAGATGAAGATGATAACAACAGTTTTCTCCTCGTTGGCTTACAGCAAGGATGAATCAGTGCCTGCAATACGATGAAAGCAGCACCTCGCACGTAGAAAGCTCCAGTAAATGTCAGCAGCTTTTACCACCATCGCAATAGCAACTGTTACTAATCTGCTCCTGTCCTCTCATGAGCAACTTCTTAAACCCAACATCATTGGGATCCATTTGAATAACCCCTAGTTTAACCCTCTCATTTCTCAAGAATTTAGCTCCTGACTCACTCCAAGTGAGCCTCCCTCTATCTCACTGTTACATCCCTCTCCAGTTGACTCTCTCTAATACCAGGAATTCCTCTAACCCCATAACTTCCCTGTCAGTCTCTAGACTCGCTGCTTGAATATACCTTTCACCCCCTCGTCCCTCCATCTCTTCGTCCTGCTTCCCTGGCAGAGCCCCAGGCTTGGTTCTCCAACTCTCCACTTCGTGGTGCCAAATGGTGTCACCCCAGCCCGGAGTCTATTCCCCGAGTTCAAGGTTGCCACCTACGGGGGCCTTCAGGCTACCTGGGGTCCTTTTGCTCTCCCAGCCTCCCCAAAGATTACTCCTTCCTCTTTCTTTCTCCTCATCCTCTAACACTGCTTGCCCCACCATTCTCTCTCTCAGCTGTGGACCTCCGTTCTGCTCCTCTCTGGGGGCTTTTCCTATCAGGCCTTCATTCTCCCATTCTCCTAGAAGTGCCTTCTCAAGTTTCCACTAAGCTCCACATTGCTAAACCCATAGTCTGTGGCCCAGCCCCATCCTACTTTGCCCTTCAGAAGCCTTTGCCCTCTCCCCCCCACCTAGCACACTCCCCTTTGGAAATTCTTTCTTTAGTCGCCTTCTAAGATTTCATACTTTCCTCTTATTTCTGCTTTTTTTCTGGCCACTCCTTTACAAGTCTCCTTTCTGGTTTATCTGCCTCAATTTGACGTCTAAAACTTGGACTGAGCACAGCTTGACCCTTTCTCATGTATACTACTCTCCATCACCTGGCTTTAAATAACACTTGTGCTGAGGATTTCCGCAGCTAACATCAGCCTGAGCCTCTCTTCTGAAGCCTAGACCCAGTGCCCCCATGTCCCGACAGCATCCTCAGGCACAGCAAAACAGCCGCATCCAAATCCAACCCCGATGCTTCTCCCCTTCTCCCAGTATTCACCATCTCAGTAAAATAACATGCCTTTTATTTTAACTTTTCAGGGCAGTCATCTCAGAGTCTTCTTTGACTACCTCTTCTCTCACACACACCACATTCAGTCCACCAGAAAATTCTGAGGACATTTAGCTTCAAATTCCATCCAGAACCCAGCCCTTTGCCCCATTTCCACCACTAACACTCTCATGCAAGCACTCTCTTGCCTCTAACCTTGCAACTGGTCTTCCCAACTCACCTTCAGCTCTCTGGTATCTCTGTTGGCTTCCCGTCTAGTTCATCGTCAAAGCCAAGATGCTCCACGGCTCCTGGCAGCCCGCCCCCAGCCTTATCTGACCGTGCTCCTCCCTCCGTGCTCTATACCGTGCTGCCCACGCACCAGACGTTTCACCTTTGCCTTAGCTCTGCCTTCCCTTCTCTCTGCAGTGCCGCTTACCCTCATATCCCCATGGCTTCCTCCCCGGTCTGGCCTTTAATTTCACTTCTTCAGGAAGCCCCTCCCTGGCCACATTTTAATACCATCCCCCTCCACACACAGCTTCATGCTCCCCTTTCCTGCATTGTTTCTTCTTGGCTCTTATCACTGCTTGACATATTATTCCTCAGTTTATTTACCTTGGTTATTCTTTTTTCTATTTTCTCCACTAGAATGTAAGCCCTGGGCAGGAATGTTTCTCAGGTTTGTTCTTTGCTATATCTCCATAGCCTGGAACAGCACTGGGCCTAAACTAGATGCTCGGTGAATATTTGTTGGATGAATGACATGGGTTGATTATCACTCTTGGATTGGGGATGCTGAGAGGGATGCAGACAAACAGCGAGCATGACTCCAAATGATGCTGATACCATAAAGAATAGGATGCTGGGTGATGAGGGACATAGCACAGACAGGGTTTTAGTTTCCCAGACTATCCCAGCAGATACCATGATAATGTCAGCGTAACCAATGGGAATTTATTCACTCACGGTTTTTAGTCAAGAAAATGTCCAGTCAAAGTATCATCGAGGCAATGCTTTCTCCCTGAAGACTGGCTGTTGGTGATCCTTGGCTCCTCTGGATGGCCAGAGCACATGGCAGCATCTGCTGGTCTCAACCTTCTCTTCTGTGTTTCACTGACTTCAACTTCTTACTTCCTTGGCTTTCTCCCTTCCTCTCCACATTCATGGTTTATAAGGGAAGGACTCCAGTAACAGAATTAAGTTCCATCTTGAACGAGCTGGGTCTCACCTTAACTGAAGTAGCCTCATCAAAAGACCCTAATGGATTCGCACCCACAGGAATGGATTAGATTTAAGAACATCTTTCTGGGGTACACACAGCTCCAAACCACCACAGCCGGAAAACCATGGAAGTAGGAAATGGTGCCTGGGAGCTTAACAGTGGAACTATATGTTTACATTCAGACTGTCTCTGTGATGAACAGATGGGAATGTTTTGATTGCTCATCAGATAGTCAAACTGCATCTAAATAAATTGCTGACAAATTTGCTAAGAACAGTTCTTTCTGTTTGGAAGATTTACAAGACAATTAATATATATATAGTGTATACTAATTTAAAGGCAATGCTACCAGAATAAAAACTCGATTTGAAAGCTTCTTTTAATAACATCTTGGGGATGTGAAAAGCAAGAATTTTTTTTCTGGAAGTCTAATTTGGCTCAAAAAAGGAGGTGAAGCCTCAATTCCTAGCACATGAATCTACTTCCTATATTTTCTTATTCCTACCCCATCCCCAAGATATTACAAGATCCTATAACTCTGCTGGAGTTCAAAATTGCGAAATAACAATATTAATAATATCCAAATTATGAGAATAATATCTAAGATATATATAGAGGTTTATACTACAAAGTCAAATAAAAATAGTGTAGCTCTTGGAATCAGACACATCTGTACTTGTATTGCTGATCAGATATTTACTACCTATTCTGAGCCTTGGTTTTGTCATCTGAAAAACAGGCATCTTGCAGGAATATTGTAAAGATTCGAACCAATATAACTAGAGTATTTAGCAGAGTACCTAGCACGTAGTAGAGGCACCAAAGTGAAGG
>PVIY010017719.1:27870-49004 GCA_004026745.1 Myrmecophaga tridactyla
TGACTGCATTGTTTCGGGAGTACTTTGACTGCATTGTTTCGGGAGTACTTTGACTGCATTGTTTCGGGAGTACTTTGACTGCATTGTTTCGGGAGTACTTTGACTGCATTGTTTCGGGAGTACTTTCACAAAGGCAGGGTTCCTAAAATGGCATGCAAGGACTTTGTTCCATAACTCTGAGTTCCTCTGAGTTACATATTTTTTTAAACAATACTTTTAAAGACAGGACTTCAGAACCATTGAATTTCCCTAAACAAATGATTGCATTATGTAGATGAGGAACTCGGGTCTTTCCAGCCACATATTTGCCGTCAGGAAACTGATTCAAGTCTTGTCTTTACCACCATGAAAGCATTACCAGGACCTCTAGACCACCACTGGGGGCAACCAGGAAAACAAAAGGGAACGACATCCACCTGCCAACACTTTCTAAACAGAGGCTCTGGCCCCATCCTCACTGCACTGACACGAGTGTTTCTCTTTGTGCCCGTTTGAAGTTATTAAGTAGCCCAGAAAAGCCATGTCCTTTAATCCTCTTTCATATCGCTGGGTAGGATCTTCTTTATTGTTTTCATGGAGGTGTGACACACCCAACTGTGGGTGGTAATTTTTGATTAGATGGTTTCCATGGAGATGTGTCTCCGCCCTTTCAAAGTGGGGTTCCTTACTGGAGCCCTTTAAGAGGGTACCATTTTAGGAAAAAACTTTAGAGCCACCAGACCTAACAGAACCCACACCGTTAGAGACCGTTGGAGATGAAGAAAGAAAACACCCCCCAGGGAAGCTGTTGAAGAAGCCTGGAGAGAAAGCTAGTAGACGTTGCCAGGTATCTTTCCATTTGAGAGAGAAACCCTGAACGTCATTGGCCTTCTTGAACCAAGGTATCTTTCCATGGATGCCTTAATTTGGACATTGTGCTGGTTTGAAAGGATTTATGAACCCTAGAAAAGTCTTGTTTTAATCATAATCCCGTTTTATAAAGGCAGCTATTTCTTCTAAGCCCTATTCAGTACTGTATATTGGAAACTTTAATTAGCTTATCTCCATGGAGATGTGATTCAATCAGTGTGGGTATTAAACCTGATTACGTGGAGACATGTCTCCACCCATTCCAGCTGGGTCTTGATTGGTTTTACTGGAATCCTTTAAAAGAAGAAGCACTTTGGAAAAAGCTAGAGAATGACAAGAGAAAAAGCCACGAGATTCAGAGAGAGCAGAGAAGAATGACAGAACCACGAGAAAACCACAACAGAGAACATAACAGAAACATGGAGCAGAGTCTACCAGTCAGCAACTTTTGGAGATGAAGGAAAACGCCTCCCGGGGAGCTGGAGAGGAAGCTAGCAGACTACGCCGTGTTCACCATGTGTCCTTCCAGCTGAGAGAGAATCCCTGACTGTGCTCGCCATGTGCCTTTCCACTTGAGAGAGAGACCCTAAACTTCATCAGCCTTCTTGAATCAAGTATCTTTCCCTGGATGCCTTAGATTGGACAATTTCTATAGAATTGCTTTAATTGGGACATTTCCATGGCTTAAAAATTGTAATTTTGCAATTCATTAAATTCCCCTTTTTAAAAGCTGTTCCATTTCTGGTATATTGCATTCTGGCAGCTAGCAAACTAAAACAGACATCTTTATAGCCTTGCCTTAATTTGGACATTTTCATGACCTTAGAACTGTAAACTTGCAACTTAGTAAATTACCCTTTTTAAAAGCTGTCTGTTTCTGTTATATCACATTCTGACAGCTAGCCCACTAGAACACTTTTATTCTTAGCCCCCATTTTTCAGTCATTCACCATGCATAAACCACCACCAGGCACAAAGACCTGCCCAGGGAAGCCGCTGTACAGGGGACACTCTTCCCACCCTCCAGATCTACACAGCCTGGAAGGGTTGAGAGGATGCACAGCACCAGTCTATGCACCCTGTGCCATGGCGAGGGATTAAAAACAAATTGCCCAGAAGAGGAGTGTCCATTCCCAGTGGAGCCCTGAGAGGAAGCTTTCAAGGGACAAGGCAGTGTGTGGTGTTTTCTTCCAGGGAGAGTTTCGCCCTTGACTTTCCAAAGGGTTCCCCACTAAGTCTTCAGGTGGACGGGAAATGTTGAAGCCTACATAGAGATAGATGAAGTCCTAGAACACATGAACAGGTGGATGCAGCAGCAAAGCTTCATAAACCAGGGCACGGGAAGTGCAGCTAGAAGACAAGCACCAAGGGTCTGTGTACAAACCGTCTGTCAGAGCTCAAATTCAAGACATGCCTGAGACATGTCATCCTGTATTTTCACAGTTTTTTCAGCTTTTCAAAGATGTTTCATGTCTTTCTTATTACAACTCTGACTTCGTGAGGCCTATAAGAGTTCCAGCATACAGGGCTTTTTTAATGCAGCCAAAGGGTAATAATTTTCCAAAAATTTCAATATTCTAAACATTTTAAGAGCAACAAAGTGGTTTATATTAAGAAACTGTACATGTAAATATTTTAGACAAAATATACACAAAAACACCGCTTTTGGCTTGGAGTACAGGAGAACAGGGGGCCTGTTCCAACTGCTAACGTGTTGAAGCTGTGTTATAATGCAGCTTTGAGGTTGCCATAGCAACATGTTCCATTGCCTAGGTGACAGTGATCTTATGACGTCACCCATGAGCTCAACTAACTTAGAAGACAAATGGCCATTTCCTCCGGGGCCATCCCCTCCTTAGAGGTGCCCTCCTAGTCTCCTAGGAGCAATGTAACAAGTGCGGTTTCATGAAAAGTTATGAAGACCTTCTGTAAACATCACTCCAGGATTTTGCCTTTTAAAGCATCTTATCTTCAAGGGCTTGACAAATACTAACCGACTTGCTCCTTGTGTGATCCCATAGGGATTTTTCACAGCTGCATAACAGATGATAAAACAAAGACACAACAATTGAAGGGGGGGGCAACAACTGTACAAAAGCGTTAAGAGGGAAGAGTGAAGAAAAGAAACCGTCCAGTTATATTATCACCCACTCAGGCAGCTGGAAGCACTATGGAAAAATGGATGAGATACATGAAAAATCCTCAGCCAATTTTTTCTTTCTTATGCCAGGCAGCCACCAAAATGAAGAAAGAATCACTCATCTTGGTTTCATTTTGTTAATATTTCAAGGAGTGTGCAGTTTCATAAGTAAATGGATCACACAGCAGCACAGATGTTACATAATGGTTATATGAGTGTGGGGCTCTTTTAAAGAAAATCTACAACCAGAAACTTAGAACTTGGAAGGGGATGCCACGCCTTTTTCAATTCCTCTCTCAACTGATCTGTTTGAATGATAGATGTGGTGCAGGATGTTTCTAGAAAAAACATGAAATTTAGAGAATTGATTGTTATTCAGCTGGTTTCAAGTCACAGAAACACTGTCCTAATACATACATACATATATATATACACATATATATAATCACAAGAGAAGTTGTGAGTTTAAAAAACTGTATGTGTAACATACAGGAATCCCATACACCTTGCATTGGTGTGGAACATTGAACGTACTATTGATGATAGCACTTTTTAGATAATTGTATGTTTTTTTTAATATTCGTTATCTTGAAATAATTGATGAAAGATTATTAAAATAGTTCTATCACCCATTATTTACATTAGTTGTATTCTTCCCGTATACCACCAGATTATTGCCACCTTGTATTAGTATCATACATTTGTTATAACCACGAAAGAACATTCTCATAGTTGTACCATTAACTAGAGTCCATCATCTATAACAGGGAGCGTGGTGTTGTTCAGTCCCATGTTCTAGCCTTTAACGTTTATTCTAGTAACGCACACATCCTAAAGTTTCCCATTTTAACCACATTCACCTACACACTTCAGCGCTGTTGATTATGCTCACAATAATGTGCTACCATCACCACCATCCACTTCCAAACCTTACCTTCACCCTAAATAGAAATTCCATACAAGTTTCAACTCCCCATTCTCTGACCCCAATCTATTACCTGGTATCCTATATTTAAGATTCTAACTTCATGAGCTTGCTTATAATAATTAGTTCATCACAGTGAGATACTACAATATTTGTCCTTTTGTGTCTGGCTTGCTGCACTTGGCCTAATGTCCTCAAGTTTCTCCATGTTGCCACATGCAACAGGACTTCATTCCTTTTTGCAGCCGAGTAATATTCCACTGCATGTATATACCACATTTTGTTTATCCATTCATCATTTGATGGACACTTGTGCAGCTCCCATGTTTTGGCAATTGTGAATAATGTCGCTATGAACATCAGTGTGAAAATGTCTTTTCGAGTCCCTGTTTTCAGTTCTTCTGGGGATATATCTAGTAGCGAGATTGCCAGACCATATGGCAGCTCTATACTTAGCTTTCTGAGGAATAGACAAACTTTCTTTCACAGCAGCTATACCATTTTACAATCCCACCAGCAATGAATGAGTGTTCCTATCCCTTCATATTCTCTCTCTTGTAATTTTCATTTTTTTCAGTAGTAGCGATTCTAGTGTGAAATGAGTTTTATGTCCTATATCTTATATTTAGGTCTTTGATTCATTTTGAGTTAATTTTTATATAAGGTGTGAGATAGGGGTCCTCTTTCATTCTTTGCATAAGGATATCCTCCTTTCCCAGCATCATTTGTTGAAGAGACTTATTTTTTTTCCAGCTCAGTGGACTTGGAAGGCTTGTCAAAACTCAATCTCCCATAGATGTGAGGGTCTATTTCTGAACTCCCAATTAAATTCCATTGGTCAATATGTCTATCTTTATACCAGTATCATGCTGTTTTTACACTGTAGTTTTGCAACAATTTTTAAAATCAGGAAGTGTGAATACTCCAACTTCATTCTTCTTTTTAAATATGGTTTTGGCTATCTGGGGCCCTTTCTCCTACCAAAATACTTGATAGTTGGCTTTTTCATTTTTGTAAAGTAGGCTATTGGAATTTTTATTGGGAGTATGTTGAATCTGAAAATCAATTTAAGTATAATTGACATCTGAATGATATCTAGTCTTCTGATCCATGGACATGGAATGCTCTTCCATTTATTTGTCTTGCATTCCTTTTAGCAATTTTTATAGTTTCTATGTACATGTCCTTTACATCCTTGATTACATAGATTACATTTTTCCTAGATATTTGATTCTTTTGGTTGTATTTTAAATGTATTTTTTTCTTGATTTCTTACTCAGATTTCTCATTAATAGTGTATAGGAACACTACTGAATTTGCATGTTTATCTTAATCCTGGCACTTGGCTGAACTCATTTATTAGCTCTAGTAGTTTTGTTGTAGATTTTCCAGAACCTTCTATATGCAAGATTATGTCATCTGCAAGCAGCAAATGTTTTACTTCTTCATTTCCACCTTGGGTGCCTTTATCTCTCTTTCTTGCCTAACTGCTCTCGCTAAGACTTCCAGCACAATGTTGAATAACAATGGCGAGAGTGAGCATCATTGTCTTGTTCCAGACCTTAGAGAGAAAGCTTTCAGGTTTCATCATTGAGTGTGAGGTTAGCTATGACTCTTTTCATATAAGTCCTTCATTATTTTGAGGAAATTTCCTCTATGTCTATTTTTCAAAGTATTTTTATCAAGGAAGGATCCTGGCTTTTGACAAATGTTTTTACTGCATCAGCAGAGATCATCTTGTGATTTTTTTCCCCCCTTCAATATGTTAATATGGAGTAATATATTAATTGATTTTCTTATGTTGAACCACCCTGGCATACTGAGAATAAAAACCACTTGATCATGGTGTATAATTCTTTTAATGAGCTTTTGGATTTGATTTGCAAGTATTTTGTTGAGGATTTATGCATCTATCTTCATTAGAGAAATTAGTGTGTAATTTTCTAGTAGTATCTTTATCTGGCTTTTGTATTAGGGTGATGTTAGCCTCATAGAGTGAGTTAGGTAGTATTTCTCTCCTCTTCGATTTTTTTTGGATGAGTTGGAGCAGGATTAGTTACTTTCTCTTGGAATAATTGTTAGCATTTAAGTGTGAAGCCGTTTGGTGCTGGTCTTTTCTTTGTTGGGAGGGTTTGATGACTGATTCAATCTTTTTACTTGTAATTTGTGTGTTGAGGTCTACTATTTCTTCTAAAGTCAATATAAGTTGTTAGTGTTTTTATCTAAGTTGTCTAATTTGTTGGCATACAGTTGTTCATAGTATACTCATAATCTTTTCTATTTTTGTGGGGTCAGTAGTAATATTCCCCTCTCATTTCTGATTTTATTTATTTACATCTCTCTTTTTGTCTTTGTGAGTCTAGCTAAGGGTTTGTCAATTTTCATTGATCTTTTCAAAGACCCAACTTTTGGTTTTGTTAATTTTCTCCATTGTTTTGTTTATTCTCAGTTTCATTTATTTTTGCTCTGGTGTTTGTTACTTCTTTCTTCCTGCTTACTTTGGGATGAGTTTGCTATTCCTCCAGGCATGCAGTTAGTTCTTTGATTTTAGTTCTTTCTTCTTTTTCAGGGGCATATATTTCTCTGTTAGCAGTGCCCATACTGCATCTCATAAGTTAATTTTCATTCATCTCTAGATATTTCCTAGTTTCTGTTGCAATTTCTATTGTGACCCACTAATTGTTTAAGTGTGCATTGTTTAACTTTTCTATATTTATGTATTTTCTAGTTCTCCATCAGTTATGGATTTCCAGGTTCATTCCACTATGGTCAGAGAAAGTGCTTTGTATAATTTCCATCTTTTTAAATATATTGAGACTTGCTTTGTGACCAAGATGTGGTCTATCTCAGAGAATGAGCCATGAGTTCTCGAGAAGAATGTATATCCTGCTGTTTGGGATGCAATGTTCTTTTTATGTTAGTTCTAGTTCATTTATCATATCATTTAAGTACTCTGTTTCTTTATTGATCATCTTTCTAGGTGCTCTATATTTTGATGAAAGTGGGTGTATTGAAGTCTCCAACTATTATTGTAAATAATAATCTATTTCTCCCTTCAGTTTTTCTAGTGTTTGCTTCATGTATTTTGGGGCACCATCATTAGATGTGTAAATATTTATGACTATTGTTCCTTTAGGGAGTATTGCCCCTTTTATTAATATATACTGTCTCATAAAAATTTTCCATTTAGAGTCTGTTTTGTCTGATATTAGTATAGCTACCTCAGGGCTTTTTTGATTACTGTTTGCTTGGAGAATCTTTTTCCATCCTTTCATTTTCAACTTACTTGTATCATTGGATCTAAGATGAGTCTTTTGTAGACAGCATATAGTTGAAGCATACTTTTTTTTTCTCTCTCTCTCTCTTTTTTTTTTTTTTAACATGGGCAGGCACCGGGAATCGAACCCACGTCCTCTGGCATGGCAGGCGAGCACTCTGCCTGCTGAGCCACCGTGGCCTGCCCTTGAAGCATACTTTTAATCCATTCTACCAATCTGTGTCTTTTGATTCAGGAGTTTAAATCTGTTAATGTCCAATGTTATTACTGTAAAGGCAGTGCTTACTTCAGCCATTTTGTCTTTTGGTTTTTACATGTCATATCATTTTTTGTCTCTCTTTTCTTCCTTTACTGTAGAGTTGATCTTTTGTGATGTATCTGACTGATGTTTTTCTTATGTCTGTCTCTGTATATTTTAAAATACTTTCTTTGTGATTACCATTGAGTTTATATTGCACAACTTACTTCTACAATCTACTAATTTGAAACCATACCAACTTAGCTTCATATCATACACATTCCATGCTCCCAAATCCCTCTGTTTCCCCTCTTTATGTTCTTTTCATCCCTCTTCACCACTTTATGTTTTGCAGATCCATTATCAGGAAATATGTCTTTTTTCTTGTTCGACTGTATTCTGATTCTTGCATGAATTAAAGAGTAGCATTGTATATTGAAGATACAGTACTATTGGGTTTTGCATTTACCCTTTTAGTTACCCTTAGTGATGGTCTTCATTACTCCACAGTACTCCAAGCCACTCTCTCCATTCTCTGGGTCCAGGGTAAGTCTCCTGTAGACAGCATGTAGTTGGATCATACCTTTTTTATCCACTCTACCACTTGGTGTATTTTGATTGGGGAGTTTAATCTGTGAACATTTGGTGTTATTACTGCAAAGGCAGTACTTACTTCAACCATCTTACCCTTTGGTTTTTATATGTCATATCTTTTTTCATCTCTTTTTTAACTCTTTTAATAACCCATAGTGATGATCTTCCTTTCTACACTCTACTCCAAGCCATTCTGTCCTGTCTTTTCCTTTTAGCTTACAGATCTCCCTTTAGTATTTCTTATACAGTAGGTATCTTGTTGACAAACTCTCTCAATTTTTGTTTATTTGTAAGTATTTTAAATTCTCTCTCATTTTTGAAGGACAGTTTTGCCATATACAGAATTCTTTTTTAATACAATTTTATTGTGATATATTCATATACCATATAATCATCCAAAGTATACAATCAACAGTTCACTGTATCATCATATAGTTGTGCATTCATCACTACAATCAATTTTTGAACATTTTCATTACTCCAGAAAAAAAATAAGGATAAAAATTAAAAAGAACACCCAGAACATCCCATACCCTTTATCCACCCTATTTTTATATATTTTTTGTCTTTATTTTCTTACTCATCTCTCCATACTCTAGATAAATGGAGTGTCAGTCACAAAGTTTTCACAATCACACTGTCACACCATAAAAGCTATATAATTATACAATCATCTTCAAGAATCAAGGCTACTGGGTTACAGTTCAATGGTTTCTGGCTATCCTAATACACTAAAAACTAAAAAGGATATCTATATAGTGCATAAGAATAAGCTCCAGAATGACCTCTCAACTTTATCTGAAAACTCTCAGCCAATGAAACTTTATTTTGTTTCATTTCTTCTCCCCCTTTTAGTAAAGAAGGCTTTCTCAATCCCACAATGCCAGGGCCAGTCTCATCCCTGGGAGTCAGGTCCCACAGGGCCAGGGAGATTTACACCCCTGGGAGTCATGTTCCACACAGGCAATGTTTTTGCCTGCAGAGTTGGCTTAAAGACAGAGGCCACATCTGAGCAACAAAAGAGGTTTTCTGGGAGTGATTTTAAGGTGTAATTATAAGTAGTCTTAGCTTCTCCTTTGTGGGAGTAAGTTTCATAAGGGCAAGACCCAAGATTGAGGACTTGGCCTATTAAATTGGTAGTCCCCAATGCTTGCAGGAATATCAGGAATTTCCCGGGTGGGGAAGTGTAATATTTCCACATTTTTATCTAGTCCCTTAAAGTGATTTTGCAGGTACATTTTTTATTTTCTGCCCAGATTGCTTTTGGATGTAGATTCAGAATTCTTAGCTGGCAAGTTTTTCTCTTTCAGTACCTTAAATACATAATCACTGCCTTCCTGCTTCCATGGTTTCTGATGAGAAATTAGGACTTAATCATATTGAGGATAATTTTTATGTGGCAAATCATTTTCTATTGCTGCTTTCAGGGTTCTCTCTTTATCTCTGGCATTTGAAATTCTGATTAGTATGTGTTTGGGAGTAGGTCTGTTAAGACATATTCTGTTTGGAATACATTATGCTTCTTGGACATGTATATTTATAAGAGATGGGAAATTTTCAGCCATTCTTTCTTCAAATATACTTTCTGCCCTTTTACCCTTTTATTTTCCTTCTGGGATAACCATAATGCTTATCTTTGTGCATTTCATGCTGTCTCTCAAATCCCTGAGTCACTGGTCAATTTTTTCTACTTTATTCTCTATCTGTTCTTCTGATATATGATTTCAATTGCCTTGTCTTCTAGTTTGCTGATTGTTTCTTATGCTTGTCCAAATCTTCTCTTGTATGCCTCTAGTGTTTTGTTTTTTGTTTTTTGCTTTTTGCTTTTGGGGTTTTTTTTTTTTTGCATGGGCAGGCACCAGGAATGGAACCTGGGTCTCTGGCATGGCAGGCAAGAACTCTGCCTGCTGAGCCACTGTGGCCCACCCACCTCTAGTGCATTTTTAATCCCTTCTCTGTGTCTTTCATTCCCATAATTTCTATTGTTTATTTTTATATTTTCAAAATCTTATGCTCAGTGTCATAATTATATCCCTTATTTCTTTAGCTAAATTTTCTTTCATCTTCTTAAATTGATTTAGGAGATTTGTTTAAATATCTTTTATTAGTTGTTTCAATTCTGTGTCTCCTCCAAAGTATTAATTTGTTCCTTTAGTTGGGCCATAGCTCCCTGTTTCTTAGTATGGCTTGTAATTTGTGCTTATGTCTAGGCATCAGATTATCTTCATGGGTTAACTCTAAAGGTCAGTTTCTCCCTCTTATCTAGGATTTTATTGCTGATTGGCTTTGTATTAAGCCTCTCTTTGATGCTTGGTCCAATTTATTCTAGATCTTTATGATAACCTGAGTCTAACTGATCAAATTTCTCAGCTCTTCTTCATCTGATTCTTGCCTGTACATGTGGTACAATTTTTAAGAATGTACTATTTGTGCAATTGTTTCACCCCCAGGAGAAAGTTTCTTTTCTTCTGTTCCCCCCCACCCACCCCAGAATCTTGATCTGTTCTGAGTTTTGATTTACCTATTTAGTTTAGTTTTGTTTGTTTTTTTTACTCCTTCTTTCATTATCTCTAGCTGTTTTTACCTGGAGGGCAAATTCTGATTGGAGGATCACCTTGGGGAGGATTTTCTTAAGTCAGTATTTCCCAGCCATTAAAGGGCCAGTGACCCCTGAAGGGGCTGCAGACCAGTTCCAAAATGCCTTGGGGAGAGGGTCAGGAAAGATGCCCAAAGCCTTTTAGATAACTCCCCAAACCTACACTTTTCTGGCCTGCCCAGCAGTTGATACCCTTCTGCAAACTGTTCCCCACAGCCCTAAGGAGGCCCTGTGTCTTTACATCTCCATTGCCTCCATCCCTGTTGGGGATGGGGTTGAAATAATGTCCACAATGACTGCAAAAACAGCAGCTCAGAGCCATAACCCAGCTATCCAAATTTGCTGATCAAAAGCCATGAACACTGCTTGACTGTGCCCCCACCCCTGCACTGCCCTATCCCCATTCTTGGTGAAGAGGACTTCCATGTTCCTCTCCATCCACAGCAGCCAGCCAAGACCAAACCCCAAGTGGTCTGCCCCAAGAGTGGAGGATGATGGCACCAGCAGTCCCCATGCAGAGAGAGCTTCCCACAGTTCTTTACAGTGGTTTATCTGTCTCTCTCCCCCACTCTTCCCTGGATGCTGTACAGTGTTCTTCTGGCCACCAGAGCCCCAGAACAATGATTTAAGATGGTTCCTGCCTGTTTACTAGCTGTTTTGGAGGAAGGAGTGAGTCTTAGAGCTCCCTACTCTGCCATCTTCCCTGGAAGTTCCTTAATGCAAATTTTGCTTCTAGAACAATCAAATATCATTTAGGCACTTTATAATTAATCCAAAGGGTACTTTAACAAACAACACAGAGCTCTATTTTGAAAATGCATGAATATAGAATATGTCCAAAACCAACTTTTCTTAGCAAAAGAAAAACATACCCTCTAAGTGTTTGTGTACAACAGGAAGTGTAATAATCCAGACTTTGAGTAGTAGGCTCGGCTCATCAGGGTCCCATCCAAACCTCTGAGTGAACAAACATGAGGCCACGAGAACTGAGACAAAAAGCAAGTCAATGACATGATTCCTTCTCTCAAATTCTAACAATGAAAAAAGTCAGTAGGTTGAAAATATTGTAATGATAAAATGAAAAATCATTTGAAAATAAGACAAAAAAATGAAATCCTAAAGCATGATATAGGCATGTTCCTTCCGAAGGCTACAATAAATAGTTACAAATTAGAGGGCTAAATATGAGGAGGAAGCTTTTCCACACCTACCATAATTTTCACAATCAGCCCATCTTTTCTTTACACTAGAGATACAACACAACAGGAGAGTGGGGAAGGGCCAGGCTCCTCACCTGCCTAATGTAGGGCACATGTTTCAATTCTACCATGGTTTCCTCACTTTCTGTTTCCAGTAATCAGACCACCTTTAAAAGGTATCTAGCACTGTGGAGTGCCCTGCAGTATCACACATCAACTCAGAATTACACAACACTGCTTCATTTGACGTATGTACCAATGTTCTCTGCTGTCATTTGTCAAAAAGCCAAGATGAGCATTACAAGTCTACATCAAAGCCATATGGACACCTTCAAGTTTCCTCAACTTCCCTTGTTTCTTTTGGCACATCACTCAGCTGACTCAAACTTGGGAGTTCAAATATAGGAACATCTTTGAAACTTCAATGATCATTGATTTTTTTGCATGGGCAGGCACCAGGGATCAAACCCGTGTGTCTGGCATGGCAGGCGAGAACTCTGTCTGTTGACTCACCGTGGCCCACACTGATATAAAGGCTGTCCTAAAAATACTAAATTCAACCATGTCATTAGCTTTGGACACTGAACTTTAAATTAAGATTTAAATGATAACAATCAATGAGTAATTACATCTGCTGTGGTTATGTTAACATTGCTATGGGAACATTAATTTTGGAATGTAAAATTATTCTACTTTAAATATTCTTCTTAAAAAAATTTGTCAGCAACTGTCAGAACTAGCGCCAGTTCCTAAATTTGCAATCTGTTGATCCAAACATGTTTCTGCAAAACCTGCCAGTACCACAAAAGGTATAATATCCATCAGCATCATGAGTTTCCATGACCTAATTCCAAGTTTGACCTCCACATGCACTTTTCTGTGAGAATTGTGGCAGTAAGTTACTTATATTAAAATCTGGAACTTAAGGCCAAGCCTTATTACTGACTACATCTTACATGACAACACAGCAGCCAGAGCTAATGACAAAGGAGAACGGAAAAAACAATGTCTTTCCTTTCCTTTCTCCCACTCTTTGCCAACTCAGTACATGTCAAAACTCTCATTTATATTGATTTTGATGTTACATAGATCTGAGTCAAAAGATTAGAAAGCAAACATAATGAAACAAAAAACTGATTGCCTTAGGTCTTCAGCAATTACCAACAATTCTGTTTCTTCTATGTGGTTGTTATGTCAATTAAATTTTAACATACTCTGAGGATGTGGACCAAAGATACTGTCATTATAAAAAATTAAAATACAATGTTAACTAACTTTGTCCACATTCCCTCCACCATATGGAGATCTTCAGTATCGTCTCCCTTGTCTAAATTTATGTTGGTGTGATATTCTCAGTTGCAGGCTACAGAATAGCCAATGAAAAGCTGGTTTCAATAGCTGGAATTTAGAATTTCACACCCAAAATTCTTGGGGTTGGGTGATTCGAGATTTGCTTAACTCAGCAGCTCAAAAATGCCAGGAATCCTGGTCAGCCTTTGAGTTTCCTTTGACTGTGCCAGCATGGCTGCAGCAATTCCAAGCCCAGAGTTCAGACAACACCCTTAGACATGGTGAAGAAGACCATCTTGTCCCCACCCCTGATCTCTTTTATTTTGAAGTGTCCCCGCATTTCCCTCCTTCCTGGAGGCCAGGATTAGTTCACATATCCATATGGGTCTGTGGCTAATAGGGGAACAGAATTAGCATGATTGTGTGAAATAAATTACGAGTCAATCCTAGAGGAGAAAAACAGGATTGCATGGGAGGGGAAAATCTTGGGGAAAGTTGGGATTCCACAAGCATTGAAAAGCCAAGAGAATGGAGAGAACAATGTCTTCTGCATGAACCCCGCACATACCGGAGAGATGTTGATCACTATAGCTTAGTTTTGAGACAGAATCAGAACAAATGTAGGAATGACAGCAAAATTAAAAAAAAAAGGAGACATTAACTGAATGAAATCAAAGGAAAAAAGCCATGTTTTGTGGATCATTGCAGCTAAGTAAGTGGTAAGTTGGAAAATCTTCCAGGCAAAACTGACTTCCCCTTCCTGCTAGTCCTTCCCCAAGTTTCAACACTTTCAATCCTCTCCATCTTTCAAAGATTAAACATTATTTCTTCTTCCATATCCCAGGATCCTGACATAAACTTGCCTTCTAAGTTCTGTGATGTGCATCTCAGTCCACAAATCACTTCTACCTTGTTTTCTTCTTACCAAGGCATCTTGCCGTTCTGTGTTCCTTGAGTACGGGGAGCAGGACGGGTCTCCCCATGGGCTGCAGCCAGTGAATAACCACTTGATACATACCGAAAGCAAATTGCAATTTATTTAAAATGTGAATAAGGAAAATAGTTGTACAATCCAACAATATGAGAGTGGCATAAGAAAATGTACAGTAAATTCAAATGCCACCCATTGGAAACTATGAGAAATTTTTAACCACAATGGTCTCATCAAGGATGGAATTCTCTGAAAGGTTGGGTCAAACATGGATGTATTCTTAAATTACCAATAGTGGTTGAAAATATGGATAATTAAAATACAATAAATATTTTCAGGTTTGAGAAAAAAACAAATAAAATGTTCTAACTTATTTTCCATTCAGAAAATCCCTCAGACTAGATTAATTTCTGTGGAAATGAGATTTAATGCCAATGATATTTAAATAATTGAAAATTGCATTATCTGCTCGCAGGACTAGTATGAGAACTTCTCTCCAGCCAGTAATTATTTTGGTAGCCAACAGTTTGATTGATTTACAACTTTTTTGCCACCGAATTTCTTAAGTGATAAGCTGATTCTTACACTTAAATGATTTGCCTTTTGAAAATATTCTGTCTTTACCTATATCTATAATATATAAAATTTTATCTATGTATCTATCTATCTATCTATCTATCATCTATCTATCTACCACCAATCTGGCTGGGCCATCAGATAGTAGAAACACATTTCTTACAAAAATGCCTAAGCAGACACTATTTCCTCTCCACGAGTTTGATCACAACTGTGAAACCATCTCTCTAGCGGGTATCAGTGTGAGCACCTGGGAAATTAATAACACTAACAAATGATTCAAACCCTCAGACTCTCTTCACCGACATGCTTCCAACCTGTAATAAGTTAAAGAGGGCTGTTTTTAATGATAGAGGATGGGAAATACGCTCTGACCAAATGGCAAAAGCGCAGATGTCAATCACATTCTCTGGGGAAGTGTTTTGCACCTGCAGACATAGCAAATTGCCAATGCTTAAAAAATGGACTCTATGCTCGAATAAATGCTTGACCCAGAAGGAAGTTCTGGGACCTTCCGTAACTGCCCATTTTAATGATTACAATCTTTCTCTTTATGGATTTGTCAATAAGCAAAGCTGGCTTGGTGCCTCACTGAACTGAACAGGTTCTCTAGAGATAGACAGCAGATAATCAGGTCCTTGTCATGGCTGCCATGTCCCTTTACAACAGCCACATCCACCCACCCCAGATACGAATGTGGCGTCAGGACACCCAGGCAGCCATCCTGCACCCAATGCTGGGGGCATGGGGCATGCAAGGTGTGCACCCTATTTACACGTGTGTATAGTGTGGTTGAGTGGCCCCAGGCTTGCTTCTGCTAGGAGTGCCCTTGCAGCTTAGCTATCAACAGCAAGGGCTTTTTCACTCCACAGCCATTTCCTCTATAACCCGTACTTTCCATTCTCTCACTGGAGGTGGGCAAACTTTTTCTGTGAAGGCCATGTCTCAGTTTCCTGGCGCTGCTATAATTAAGTCACACAAAGTGGGAGCTTAAAGCCATAGAAACATATTATCTCACACTTCTGGAGACCAGAAGTCTGAAGCATAGGCCTGCCAGGCTCCCTCTGAAACCCGAAGGGAAGACTCTGCCTCCTGCCTCTCTCCCTGCTGGCGAGGCCGGCAAGCCCTGGCATTTCTTGGCTTGCAGCAGCATAACTCCATCTCTGTTTCCATCTTCCCCTGATCTTCTCTTCTCTGTTGCTGTCTGGGTCTCCTCTCCCCGTCTCATAAGGACACCACTCGGGTCAGGTTAGGGGTCCTTCTATTCCAGTAGCACCTCATTTTAACTTAACTAATTCCATGTGAAATGACCCCAATCCCAAGTAAGCTCACATTCTGAGGAACTGGGGGTTATGACTTCAACATATCATTTTGGAGAATACAATTCAACCCATAGTAGGACAGATATTGAATAGTTTAAGCTTTGTGGGCCTAACCCATTGTGGCATGGTCTCGGCAGTACCTTCTTTACATTTCAAGCCTGAAAAATGGAAAAACCATTCTTAGCTCACGAGGCAGTACAGAATCAGGCCATGGGTGGGGTTGGCCTGCTCTCCACAGTTTGCCAATCCAGGCAAACTATTCTAACTCATTTTAAAGCCCTACTTTTAAGAACTATAATTGCTTATTTACTCATCAATCTGATTTTCCTAACTTTCCCTGATCTTTATGGTGCAAATGAAAGCAAACCTAGGACTCTGACAAAAATCCAGCTCAAACAGGTCCTTTTATTAATAACATTGAGAATCATCATGAAAATGAGATACCTCCTTGAGGTCCCAGCATTTGTACTCCCTAGAGTTTCTGATGTTTTTTATGGCTATGGTTCATCATTACATTATCATTAAACACACTTTTACCACCCTAATAAGAGTCCATGATCATCTAAAGTGCTAGCAAACTATTGTTTACAAAAAAGCCCCTATGTCTGTTCTGTACATAAAGTTTTGCAAACAAAGTTTTATTGGAAGGCGCGCTTATTGTGTTATGTTTCATTCAGTCTGCTTTTGTACCCTCATATGGCCCATAAGGCCTAAAATATTTACTGTTGGCCCTTTGAAGAAAATGTTCCCTGACCCTTGATGTGAACTAAAAAGCAAGATCAAGAACATTCATTTAATATATTTTCTACTTTGCAACTTAAGCTCTGCTATCGCCTTCAACCATTCATTCTTTCACTTAGTTCTTCCTTCAAAGCTTTGTATGGAGAACCTTCTAACTACATAGCACTTCATTAGTCTGGGGGAGGACAGTGGTGTAGTATGAGTATCTTAATCTTTAAGAACAAGTCTATTGATCTTCTTACATCAATAGACTCACAGAGTGACTATCAAAATGCTTATCTTCCAGAGGTTGGGCTGGCATGGGAGTGCACACACACACACACACACACACACACACACACCACCCGCTCACCATAGATTCCAGACGAATGCCAAAGTCAACAATTGGTTATGGTCAACCATAGTCATATTTTGAAATCAATTTTAAAAATTTTTTCACCCTTTTCTTTCTGTACCTGTAGTATTCTCCCACCTCATTATTTCTATCATCTCCTGAAATGTTATTTGCTTGTTTGTTAATTTACTTATTTTGTTCTGAGTAACCCATGAGAACATATGCCAGGGGCAGGAATCTTATTCACCACCATATCCCCATTATTTGTAAGAGGGCCTGGAACATATAGACATTCAACCAATGTAAGTTAAATAAGTGGATCTCAAGTCACAAACTGCAGTCTCTCTAACATCTACGTAATCAAACTTTTCTCAGAGGAAGGATGTTTATATACTCACCAAAATGTGAAAATAATCAAAAGGCTCATTTGTGCTTATTCCAAAGGGCTACAAGGCCTGGAGTGAATGGACTGTGCATATTGATGTGAACTGTCACCAGAAGACCTGTGAGCAACTCCTAGGGACAGTCAGACCAAAGGACTGCCTGCTGACCTTGAGGTCTAAGACACAGGGACCACTTCCCTATCAGAGTGGCTCTGGAGCAGGGATTCTCCCAAGCTAGTTTTCCCAGGTCCTGCCACCACACCTTGCCACCGTCTCCAACAGCTGAGAGTTACAAACTGTTCTAGTTTGCTAGCTGCCGGAATGCAACATACCAGAGACGGATTGGCTTTTAATAAAAGTGAATTTATTTTGTTAGTTCTTCAGAGGAAAAGCAGCTAACTTTCATCTGGATTTCTTTCTTATGTGGGAAGGCTCAGGGTAATCTCTGCTGGCCTTGTCTCCAGGTCTCTGGGTTCCAACAACTTTCCCCAGGGTGATTCCTTTCTGCATTTTCCAAAGGCCTGGGCTGAGCTGTGAGTGCTGAGATGAGGTATGCCAAGCTCTTTGGGCTGTGTTACATTGACATCTCTCATTTAAGCACCAGCCAATTAGATCAAACATCATTCACTGCAGCAGGCATGTCTCCTAGCTGACCGCAGATGTAATGAGCAACAGATGAGGTTCACGTATCATTGGCTCATGTCCACAGCAACATAACTAGGCACCTTCACCTGGCCAAGTTGACAACTGAATCTAACTACCACACAGTCATGGCAAAAAGGCTTCAGCTGCTATCATGGTCAGTTCATGTGTCAACTTGGCCAGGTGGTGGTACCTGATAGTCTGGGTGGGCAAGTGTTGGCCTGTCTGATGCTATCAGGACATTTCATGGAATTAAATCCTGATCACGTCAGCTGCATCCACAGCTGATTTCCATTTGAAATCAGCCAAGGGAATTGTCTTCTGCAAAGAGTGATGCTCAATCTAATCACTGGAAGCCTTTTAAGGAAGATTCAGAAGAGTCAAGTTCTCTTCCTGCTTCGGCCAGTGAGCCTCTCCTGTGGAGTTCGACCAGACCCTCCATCGGAATCGTCACCTTCACAGCCTGCCCTATGGATTTTGCACTCTACTTTCCCATGGTTACATGAGTCACTTTTATAAATTTTTTATTTACAAATATTTCCTGTTGATTCTGTTTCTCTAGAGAACCCTAACTAATACAACTTGGTACCAGGAGTTTTTCTTAAGAAACAGAATCTTAAAAACGGGTTTTTATGATTGGTTATCTACTCTGACTGGACTCAAAGGCACTAAAGACTCTGATTCCCATAATCAGAATGACACTGCCAATCCATGGAGTGAGTTGGCAAAAGAGATACTCAAAATATCACCATTTGATTCTACTAATGTTTCACTTGCACGAAACCAGGCTCTGGGGGATAATGTTTTTGACATCATTAAGGAGTTCTGTGGAAATAGGAAGTATAGAGATGTTGGCTGGTTGTTGTTAAGATACACTGTATACATTAATGACTGAAAGGGATGGGCTTAAGGCTTCAAATGAGAAGCCTTTCATTTGATAGATGTAAACATTTCTATGAGCGTCCTGAAGGAAAATCTTATTTTGTGTAGCCGTAGACTTGAGATCTCCATAAATCAGACTCATAATCTTATTGTTAGAGTAGCAACTTTACAACATAAGCTAAAATCTCAGTCTGGCATGGTGTCTGCTATTAAAGTGAGGGCATTGATTGGAAAGGAGTGGGACCCTGAAAAATGGATGGTGACATATGGATTGATAATGATGTCGGTGGAGAGGTTGAAACCCTAGGTCATGCTGAATCTTCTCTAGATAACCCTGTAATAGTCTGCCCTGAGGACATAGCCACCGCACCTCCAGCCTGCCTTGAGGAGTTGGCCACCCAACCTCCCCCGAAGGGATAAACCCTAGAGTGATTAATCCTGTTTCACCAGATGAAACTGCAAATGAATGCCCTGAAGAAAATGGCTTGGAAGATATTTCTAATTCTTTTCATGACCTACCCCCACTACCCCTCATTTCTTCCAGACCTATAACTAGACTAAAGTCCCAACAGGCCCCGAAAGATGAAGTACAAAGTATCACACATGAGGAGGTATGTTATACTCCGAAAGAACTGTGTGAGTTCTCCAATTTATATAGACAGTTCTCCAATTTATATAGACAGAAATCAGGGGAATATGTGCGGCAATGGATTTTAAGAGTGTGGGATAATGGTGTGAGGAATATAAGGCTGGATCAGGCTGAATTTATTGGTATGGGCCCACTAAGCAGAGATTCTGCATTCAATGTTATAGCTCGAGAGGTTAGAAAAGGCATTAACAGTTTGTTTGGATGGTTGGCTGAAACATGGATCAAAAGGGGACAGACATTACCTGAGGTTAAAAATGCCAGAACTGTCCTGGTATAATGTAGATGAGGGGATCCAGAGACTTAGAGAGATTGGAATGTTAGAGTGGATTTATCATGCAACCCTGCTCTTACACCCCAGGAATGTCCGGAAGATGCACCTTTTACCAGAACAATGAGAAATAAATTTGTGAGACTAATGCCATCATCCCTGAAGAGCTCTGTAGTTATACTTCTCCGTAGGTCAGATGTTACTGTGGGAACTGCTGTCACTGAGCTGGAATCCTTAAACAAAAGGGGGATGACCAGATCCCAAACTGACAGAAACCAGGTGGCAGCACTTAATCACCAAAGACAGGGTGGGCATGGCTATTATAATAGACAGCAAACTCAAAGCAGGAGTCAAAATTATATGACTCGCAGAGATTTGTGGCATTGGGTAGTAAATCATGGGGTACCTAGAAGTACAATAGATGGGAAATCTACTAAATTCTTGTTTGAGCTGTATAAACAAAAGAGTTCTAGGTCAAGTGAACAGAAGTGTAACTTGAACTACAAAAACACAGAGTCACGGCCCCTTAATCAATTTCCAGATTTGAGACAGTTTACAGACCCAGAGCCCCTTGAATGAAGGGGAGGCCAGGTCCCTTTGGAGGAGAACCCTGTTACACTGCCACAAATTTATACTGTTACTCTTCCCCCAAGCCTTCCCCAAGGAGACTGATGGCCTTTTACCAGGGTAACTGTGCACTGGGGAAAAGGAAATGAACAGATATTTTGGGGATTATTAGATACTGGTTCAGAAGTGACATTAATTCCAGGGGACCCAAAACATCACTCTGGTCTACCAGTCAGAGTGGGGGCTTATGGAGGCCAGGTGGTCAATGGAGTTTTAGCTCAGGTCCATCTCACAGTGGGTCCAGTGGGCCCCCAGACCCATTCTGTTGTTATTTCCCCAGTTCCAGAATGCATAATTGGCATAGACACACTGAGCAATTGGCAGAATCCCCACATTGGCTCTCTAACTCATGCAGTGAGGGCTATTGTGGTAGGAAAGGCCAAGTGGAAGCCACTAGAACTGCCCCTACCTAGCAAAATAGTAAATCAGAAGCAATACTGGATTCCTGGAGGGATTGCAGAGATTACTGCCACTCTTAAGGACTTGAAGGATGCAGGGGTGGTGATTCCCACCACATCCCCATTCAACTCTCCTATTTGGCCTGTGCAGAAAACAGATGGGTCTTGGACGATGACAGTGGATTACTGTAAACTCAACCAGGTAGTAACTTGAATTGTAGCTGCTGTTCTGGATGTGGTATCATTGCTTGAGCAAATCAATACATCCCCTGG
>PVIY010017720.1:0-48920 GCA_004026745.1 Myrmecophaga tridactyla
CCTTAATGCCTGGGTGTCTAGGTCAAGGCTGGCTCCATACACCATGCACTCACCCAAGACTTTCTAAGAAGGCCTAGCCTCTTTCTACTTTGTGGGTGGCAACGGGTGGGCTGGGTGGCCTTGGGAAGCACTGTTCTTGATGAAAGGGGCACTATCAGGTCCATTTGAGGGCAAGTGTTCTCTTCCACCCAGGTATATAACTCCAACCCTAAGACTACAGGCCTGAGAAGTCTGAGCTAAGTCTATCCTTGCAGACCCAGACATCCTTTTCCAGGTGTGGGTTTAGACACCTTCTGGAGAAAGTCTGCCATCTGCTCCCACCCAGGCTGGGTTAAGTCACCCTTCCTCTGTGCTCGACAGCACCGAGCCTTGGGCAATGCAAAGAAAATTGGCCCTCTTCCCGCAGCAGCTTTGGTGTTCCTCTGTCATGGCTTTCATCATGCTTTATTGTCATTGTCTGTTTGCTCATGTGTTTCTCCCTCTGCAAACTCTTGGAAATTAAAGAGTGTGTCCTTTTTCAGCTCTGTGTCCCCTACACCCAACACAGTCCCCAGCACATCGTACATGCTCAATAAATGTCTGATGCATGCATGAATGAATAAATGAGTGAATGCATGAATAAATGAATGAGTCAAAATAGAGCGTGGAGGTTAAGACCTCAGACTCTGGATCAGACAAACCTCAGTTCAAATCCTGACCATGCCATTTGCTGGCTGCCTAATAATCTTGGACAAGTCATTTAACCTCTCTGAGCCACAGTTTTCTTATCAGCGTTGTTGTGATGATTAGAATGCACTTAAAGCTTTCATTAGAGTGCCTGGCATGGAGTAAGTACTCAATACACGACAGCTATTACTAATATTAACAAGCTCTGACTTCTAACCTGCCAATTTTTCCCTTCATTGGTCTTGTTTGTATTTCCTCTTCTGAATTCTTGGCACAACTGGCTACTTGTCCTAGTGAGTGCAAGGTCAGCCTGTGCAAATGGGTGAGCACAGGGCTTTGCTGAGAGGGGGAAACTGTGACAGGAGCCCGTCTGAAGCTAGGCAAGCAAGTCAGCTGCCACCCCCTTGTTTCAGACATTTTCCACTGGCGGGTGTCCACAGGGATATGGGAACAGGGTTGCATTTAAGGTACCTGGATGATGGCCCCATCAAATATGTGACCTTTCCCTAAGAAGCCTGGTTTCCATGGTGAGCAGGGCCTCGAGCTTTTTCTTAAGCCATGCTCTGTGGCTTGAGGAGGCCCTGTCTGGAATGTGATGGCAGTGGCCCTGGCAGCTGGGTGGGGACATCTGCCCAGGGACTGCCGCCTTCAAAATCTCCAGGTTAGGGAGGGGCTGAGATGTTCCCCTGGGCCGTCTGATGCCCACACCAACTCTCCAACCTAGAGGGATTTTCACTGAGGCACTGACCCTATCTACCCCACCCCCACCCCGGCAGGCACTTAATGGCTCAAAGCAACTGGCTGCCAAGCTGAGCAGAAAGAAGGGAGCTCTTTCTGTGAGCCCCGATCTCAGACAGAGGCCCCGACCTCCTCTACCTCATCTTGGCAGCCTGGACGGGGAGGGAGCGCCGGCCTCCCTGGCTTTGTTGGGGCCTGGCCTCTGAAGCTGCCAGAATGGGAGCTGAATGCCCAGTGCGACTGCCAAAGATTGCTAGCTTCTTTCTTTTTCCTCTGAGCTATGCAAACGGAGGCCCCTGAGGAATGTGGCTGCAAACCTCCCTGCCGCCCGCCTCCCTCCTGCCCTGCCCTGCACTTCCCCAACCCCCCAGGCTGGAGTCACATCAGAAAAATGCAAGAGAAGAAAGAAATCCCCCAATGTGTCACGACATTTCCGCATGGCACTCAGAAACAAGAAAAGTGGGAGGGGGGTGGGTGGAGGTGGAGTGAGCACAGCCGCAGCCCTGCCATTGCCTCAGCCACGCCTCGCTGCCTCCCTGGGGCACATCACCTGCTCTCTTGGAGCTCCGTTTCCTTATTAATAAGTGGGGGCAAGTCAACCTGACTCAGATCTCAGAGAAACTCTGAGAAGTAACTGTTTGGTATCATTGAAGAGCACCGATATTCCTAAGAGGCTGCCAATATTGCAACTTGAAATTGGCAATTATTGACATGGTTCACTGATCACATGTAATCATTTAACTGACATATAGTGATACCTGCTGTGTTTTAGAGGCTAAGAACACAAAAGCGAGCAGGACCCAGGCCCTGCCCTCTAGGAACTTGCTCTCCTACCAGGAAAGATAGACAGTTAAGCAAGTCAATCGGTCAAGTGTGAGGACAGTTATGATGAGTAAGAAGGGGTGTCCAGTGACTGAATCTGATAGAGGGATCAAGGAACCCACTTCCCGGAGGAAGTGAAATTCAAGCTGAGGCCTGAAGCATGAGCAGCTGTGGTCTAAACTGAAGAGAGGGTTGAGAGTATTCTAGACAGAGGGCACAGCGCCAGAGGAGAAGGAGGACTGTGTGAATGAGGAACTGAAATGAGGTTGGTGTGGCATCTGTGTGGACAGCCGGGTGAGGGTCAGTAGAGGAGGCTGCCGAGGAAGGCAGTGCCAGATCATACAGGGCCTTGATGACTGTGCCAAGGAGATTGAACTGCACTCTTCGGGTGATGGGAGCCAGCCTAGGGTCATAAGTGAGTGTGGGTAGGGATGGCCTGATGGCATGTATTTCTGAGTTGATGCCTTAGGCTGTAGTATGGGGAATGGCCTAGAGGGGGAGCTACGGTAGAGTAGGGAGCAGGGTTAATCGGCAGCTGCCACAGTTTCGAGGCACTGATGGTGGTGGCAGTGGGGAGAAACAGAAGTATATGAATTCGAAAGATATGTAGGAGGCATGTAGAGGATGAGGGAAAGGGAAAAGCAGCCAAGGATGACTCTGTGTTTTAAATCTGGATGCCAGGGTGGGAAGTGGTGTCATCTACTGAGATGGGACACACTGGAAGAGAAGCTGGGTGGGGATGAAGACAGTGATCAATTCTGGTCACCTTAAATCTGAAGTGGCGACCACCACATCCGTGGGGATGTCCAGTGCTCAGTTGTAGGGTCAGGTCTGGAGCCCAAAGGAAGGCTCTGGGCTGGAGAGGTCCTTGGCCTAGAGAGATAAAGGGAACTATATAGGTGAGATAACGCTAGCTCCTTTAATAGATAAACCCACAGTCTTAGTGGCTTATCATGGTAGCTTATTTTTCACTCACGTAATGTCCAGAATGGGTGTTCCTAATAAGCGGGTGACTCTTCTCCAAGTAGTGATTCAGGGACCCAGGTGCTTCCATCTCGTTTCCCCGCCATCTTCAATCCTTGGCTTTCACCAGCCCTGTGATGGGCGAGAGCAGGAGAGCAGTGTGTAGGAGTGTCTATCACTTTCATTCATACTTTACTGGCAAAGTCTCATCAAGTGATCACACCTAACTACAAAGGAAACGCAGTCTGGCTGGGTGCCCAGGAAGAAGAGGAAGTCAGTTTGGTACCAGCTGGCCAGTCTCTGGCAGAGGATTCCACAGGCGTGAATGATAGCACTTGGTATGTCTGGGAATCGTACCTGTTCCTTCCCCCATTTTCAGGTGCCTACATAGGAACAGAGCATACAGAAGTGAAGGTGAGTCACTGCTTCCCCACTCGGGACTCACGTTCTTGGAGCCAACAGAAGAGGTAGATCCCAAACCATTTGGGGCCTTCCTGCACATTGAGCAGACCTTCAGGGGAAATGATTCTGTAGTTGCCTGTAGTGTTGGCTCGGACCCTGGCTGTCCCTGCCGTTTCCCTGAGACCAGCTGCCACCCACCCTCACTTCACTTTCCTTCTTCTCAACAAGAGTTCATTGAGTTTACTCTTTTGGGTATGTCTCAATATTAATTTTTTATTGTTTGTCTCTCCCACTGGAGTATACGTTTGATAAGTAAGATCTGTGTCTTATCTTGTTCACCACTGTGTCCTCAGCACCCAGAACAATGCCCAGCACGTACTAGGAGTTCTGGAAATGACTGCTAAATAAATGGATGGTTGAATGAAGTTCCTCTTAATGCTCACACGTCATAACATATGTAATAAGTACTATGAAAGTGGAAGACTGGGGTGCTGGAAGGGTGGGGTATGGCATAGTGACCTAATCTGGTTCAAGAGGTCACAAGGCCTTCCTGAAGATGAGATCTTTGCACTTGGAGCTATGGAACAAGTAGGTGGCAGGCAGATGGAAGACCATGTGCAAAGACTTGGTATCAAATGAGCTCAGTGCATGGAGGAACAAAGGAAGTTCAGCGCGACCGCAAAGAAGGCTGCACAGTGAGACAGAAAGGGCAGGCATTAACCAGACTGCATTTGGCCTTCAGGGACCGCCTAGGCCTCTGTGTTTTGTCCTGAGGGTGCATCACTCAGCAGCTTCTTTGACTTGTAGACGTTATATTTCACGGCGTTGTTCAAAGACTTGTCGTTATTAGTAATTCCCACCTCCGTGGCTTAATTAATGTTTGAACTGAGGTCAGAATTAATTCCCTTGTCTGCCTGACCCTACTTCTTATTCTGAAAACCGTTTTCCTTTTTAGCCAAACGGGCACCGTATTAGCAAAACAAGACAACTTCTCTTGATGAAGTGGGTGGGGAAATAGATAAATGCTTCAACGTACTGAGCGCTTTGACATAAACCATCAATTATCACAACAACTCTGGAAGGTTGCCATTATTATACTCATTTTATATTTGAGGAAACTGAGTGCTGAGAGGAATGAGAAGATTTCGAGGAAAACTCTAATCTATACTGGAAAAATAACAACTCCGGACTTCTCTCAGTATCTTGCAATAAAAGCACAGCATCACAAATAGAAATGGCAGGAGATCTTGTCTTACACTATTCTGCTTTCCTTATACATAAACTCTAAAACAACCTGCTGCCGCAAATCTTCAATGTGAAAAAATATCTACTCCCAAAGAAGAAATTAAATGGTGGTTGTTTTACAAAAGCATTTGTTATTTCATTATCAGATCTCTTCCAGCATTGTGTATCCTTGGTATATTCAAGATAGGAGTATTTGCTTGTACTTTGATTTATAACTAACCAGTTTATTACATAAAGTAGACAGCCAACTAAATATTTAAGGAATTCTTTGAAAATACCAGCAGGTTGGGTCTACAGCTTAAGATATCTTAAACTGGAAACAAGTCACCTTTTCATTTCTCAAACTGGCTGTGGATAGATGGGTATAAATGAATACTTTAGACTCATCACTCTCCAACTGAATGATATGAAATGATGGTGGCTAATGCCTGGTGAAACCCAAGGACAGTGGCAAGGAGATAAGATTTTCTTCCGAAATGGCTCACCTTTTATCTACCACCTGATATCAGATATACTATTTCCCTGCAATAGATTTTGGCAGGCCCTCCCCCTTCATGACTTTTTCCCCTGTGGAAAGTTACTAGGAATGCAGAAAAGGACTTAAAATACTCCCCAACATGCCCGTACCTCTCTCATCCCTCCCACAGCCACTCAGAGAACATGAAAACTGGCAGAGTTCGGGAATAGAATTGCAAAGAGTTAACCATCAGATGAGTCAGGTTAGACAAGCAGCCAGTCAGAAAGTATTCATCAAGCACTTCCAGAATGTTCAGCACAGCATTCCAGAAGAGGAAAAGGCGGCTCCCGTCCTGCTGCATGCAACAAGCTGGATGGACCTGGAGGACATTATGTTGAGCAAAATAAGCCAGACACAAAAGGACAAATATTGTGTGGTCTCACTAATGTGAACTAATCATAGTGAGCAAACTCTGGGAGTTAAAATTTAGAGTATAGGTCATGCAGAGATAGAAAAAGTGTAGAGAGTGGGCAGAGGTTGCTTAATAGATAAAGATATGTTTAATAAGGTTGATTGTTCAGGAATGGATAGCACAATACTATGTGACCCTAGCACAATACTGCAGGTGTAATTGACAATGCTGAGTGTGAGAATGGTTGAAAGGGGAAGGTTAGAGTCATGTATGTCCCTGGAAGGAAAGCTAGAGAATAAAACACGGGACTGTATGATGTAGCGAAGCCTATGTTGGACAATGACTGCGATTAATTGCATCAATATAAGAAAGTTCTTGCATGAACTAGAACAAGTGTTTATCACTATTACAAGGTGTTTGCAATAAGGTGGTATATGGGAAAGAATACAAAAACAAAATAAACAAGCAAAAAAAGGTGGTTCCTGCCCTCAAGGAGCTCACAGTCTATTGGAGAGACAGATAGGTGAGAGAACTAGAGTTTCAGTCCCGTGTGAGAGGTTGGCTCATAGAAGTATGAACTGAGAGTTGGGGGAGCACAAGAACACACATGAGGTTTCCTGGGTGCTCAGCACTGAGTGGGACTATGGAGGAATTACACGTGCTGGCAGTTTAGATTTTGACCCAGTCTCTCTGCTCCTTTCACACCCCTCCATTCATTCATTCTACCAACACATATAAATTGCTGACTATGTGCAAAGCATAGAGATAAAACAATGAACAAATAGACAGAGTGCCCACCCTCAAACTAGTGGAGGAGACAGTGAATGAAGAAGTAATCACATATACCCACAAAAATGCATAGACTATCTTTGGAAGGATACATCAATGATAATAGCGTTTGACTCTGGAAGGAAAACTGAGAATCAGAGGGGACAGGAGCAGGAAGATAATTTTATTTTCCTGGTATACCACTTTTACTGTTTGTACTTTATATGTGGGCATTGTCTTTTTTTTAAAAAGTGAAGTAAGTTTAAAAATAATCACACATTGCATTACTAGTGGTCAATGAGAGGGAAGGGTAAGAGGAATGGGATGTGTGGGTTGTTTTCTTTTTTCTTTTTATTCCTGTTTCTGGAGTGATACAAATGTTCTAAAAATGATCATGGTGATGAATACACAACTATGTGATGATATATTGTGAGCTGCTGATTGTATATTTTGGATAGATTGTATGGTACGTGAAGATATCTCAATAAAAAATAATCACACAAATAAATACATTATTAAAGATTGTGATGAATGCCATGAAAGAAAAGTGTAAGGTGCTCTGAGACAGGATAACAGGGGGAACTGCTTTAAACTGGGGAGTCAGTTAAAACCTCTTCACAAAAAAGGCCATTGAAGCCGAGACAGACCCACAGGTTTAGTTATAAGTGACCAGGCAGAGGGCGGGAAAGAGTGTTTGTGAGAAGGAATGGCCATGCATGAAGCCTGCAGGCTGGAAAAAGCTTGGTGTATCCTAGGAATCAAGGGAAAACAGAGTAGAAGTCAGTAAAATGATGGAAAAGATCTCTAGTCCTAAATCTTAGTTGGTCTAGGAAGTGAATCCGTCACCTTACGAGACTGTAAGGATCATGCGGGCAGGAAGGGTATCTATTGTGTTCACACTGCTGGAGCAGTACCCAACAGACCTAAGCATGTAAATATTTGTGTACATAAATGAACAAATTAATGAATTTTTCTTGTTGTTCAGAAACTGATAAAATGTCAAGAAGGGGTAGATTTGCCCTAATGTTCTACGGCCCCGAGAACTGGGGATTCACAGAATCTGACCATCACTGGAGGGTAGAGTCAGGGGAACACAGCTGGAGGCAAGCAAGTTGTTGGAAGAGCTCCTGTGCCCTGTGTCAGCTGCGGTCCCGGTGCACTGTAGCAGAACCACGCTGTGCTTCGGAACTTCACCTTGGGTTGTTTTGTAATCCTGGCCCACAAGTCTGCACCCTCCTTTGCGACTGGTCCTGTGATGGCAGAACCTTTCATCTCTCCTTTATTATTTACTATGACCCCCGCGTAATCCTCAAAATAAAGAAATATACTGTCTTTTCTCCCGTATGACTTTCATTGTGGAATTACTTCTTTCTGCACTCCAGTTTGCCCTTCTTCATTGCGGCTATCAACACGTCACCCACACCAGTAGCAGGAAGTGTATTCAGCCGTCCCTGGGTCCCCTTTATGGAGATAATACACAGATTTTTGGCTCCTGTTTTGTCAAGCACAGCTGATCACGACTCCTACCGGAAGATCCAAGGAAATCTGGAAGTTTGCACCAGAGGACCCACCACGTCCTCCTTTTGACATCTTGAGTGTCAGAAAAGGACAGAAAAAAGGGGTCCTTAGCTTTTTGAGATGCTAAGGAGATTGTGTTCCTCTCAAGAAAAAAACACCCCCAGGCACAATTTTTTTTTTCAGGCATAATCTGTAGACACTGCCAAGGATCTCCCAGCCCTCCCCGTGTATCTATGGACTACCAGGAATTCCCAACAGACACTCCATATCTGAAGGAACGGTAGGTTCATCCGCTTCCAGGAAGCAGAATCTTGGAGCTTTTTCTTTCTTATCTTCTCTCCGTTCTCTGGGATTGAAGCCCTTTTCCCGAGCCACACATTTAAGTACAGTCAAGGGTAAGTGATTATAAAAAGGTGTCCCATATGTTCAAGACAAATACCATTTAACTCCAAATTCCTTTCCTGTTTGAGGCTCTGGAGTTTGGCCTGAATTCACCCAAGAGAAATCACAGGGTAGAGAAGGAACTATAGAAAGAGTCCAAGGCTCCTGGGATCTACTCTTAGCTTGAACATCAATTTGCTTTGGCCTTGGGCAAATCACTTCTTTGTGAGTCTCATTTTCTTCAGCTATAATATGAAGGAGGGGGTAGACTAGAAGAATTTAGAGATTCCTTCAAGATCCCTTCTAGCTGTTTCAAAGATTCTTTTCTGGAAATTTTATACAGGACCCAGATTGCAGACAAAATGGTGCTATGCAGCAAACAGATGAACTAATAAGGTCCCTCTGAGAAATTTGCCTCTTGATTTTACGTGGCTTCTGCCCTCATATTCTAACGTTCCTGGATAGGTAAGATGTCTTCTCACCAGTGACCTCTTGTGTTCTCTGCAAATCACAAAGTCCTATGAGGACATGGAGGCTATTTGCCCACAGCCAGCCAAGCTTTGCCATCTCCTTAAACCCAGGCTGAGGCATTTGACCTTAGCTGAAAGGACAAAAGGAAGTGGTAACTTCCATCTCCCTTCAACATTTGGCTGCTAGAATTTATCTTTTATGAAGCAGGAGTACTTGGAGTCTTTGACCTAGGAAAGCCAAACAGCATTGTCTTGGGTTCAGCACCCTTGGATTGAACCCTCTATGTCCTATGATCCAAGGATTCCACTGCAAAGCAAGGCTGTTTCTTTGAAGTCCCTGAACACTGCTATGTGGAAAGAATAGGGGCTTACCATCGTGAAGTTCAGGCACATGACCTATTCATTAGGACAGAGGATTGACAAAGTTGAAATTTTGGCAGCTAAGGTGTAACGAACATCTGTTTTTTTCTTCCATTTGCTATATCCATTACCTCTTCCTTTGGTAGTGATACCGCATTCTTTTTGGAAAGAAAACATCTTTCCTTCACCCTCAGCCCCTGTGGTTTGGCTGGGACTGATACCCCTACATGTCTAGAAATGGCTATATGGCCTGTACCTGGCTGGTCAGAGCATTTCATGCCCTGGCTATTGTGATTGTTTCAGGGGTGGGCACATGACCCAAGGAAGGCCAGGGACATCTAATCTTGGGACTCTCTGAAACCACTTGAGGAAAGAGGCACTTTCTCCACTGTGGGGGCTAAACTAATCAAATTAAGTTTGTGGCTCACTCAAGATGGTTAGTAACAAGGTTACTACAAGGGCTTCATTTTTATCTAGATTTCCTGCTCACTAAGTGCTATACTCACCCATGTTCTGCTAAATTGCAAAAGGAACAATATTATTTTTTAGTTTCTAACAATTTAAAAAAACTGTAGTTGGTCACTTTTGGGACTGCTAGATGTGGGTGGCCTGGGGAATAGCCTTCATCACCTTCTCTTGGGTATGATTTTGAGAGTGTTAAAATGTTTCTTTGTGCTTGTACTTTTTAGTGCCTACTTATAAAGTGCGTGCAGAGTTTTGTCCAGATTTCAACCCAATCCCATTGTATTTCTCTTCCTATGCTAACAGACCATGAACTTTTTCTGCTTAGGGTGAGCTAAGGAGATTCTCCACTTAGCTTTTCGTTTCTCTGATTTTATTCCTTTTCTATTCTAGGGCAAAGTCTCCTGCTCTTAACTTTCACCTTTGACAGGTCCCACACCTTCACTTTCTCTGGTGAGCAATGGTTTAAATAACCCAGCCTCTATTACAATCTGTTACCCAGCTTCATCTGTTATGCAGGCTTAAGTCATCGGGATTGATTGAAAATACTTACTTTCTTTGGACATTTCATAAACAGATTGAATCAGAAGTGGCATGGTGCCTGGGAAAAGCCACCATCAGTTCCTGCTTAGGACAACTCATTTCCTCTCCTTGCAGAGTTTCCTATGACTGTTTCTTTTGGTAGCTACAGCTAAGGCCCCTTACTCTCCTTGGAAGGTCCCAGCTCCAAATCTTACTTGGTCAGCTGGAAGGGCTACCTCACAGTTTCTTGGCAAATGTGACACTTGGGAAAGTTCCCTCCCAGTTCCCTTCCCTAAGCCTTTGCAGAGTTACCATACAAGGCTTACAAATACCCCATCCAGTCCCATCCTACTCCTAGGTAGACTGTTTATACTGAAAGCAAACAGGTTCATACTGTCCCTTCTTCTGGATATCAGGAGGTGGCCCACTTGGGAGAGGGTCTTAAAAGACTTCAATCAGTTTAATTTAATTTGATATTCTCAGAGGCTTCCCACATGCCAGACAGTTTCCTGTGTCATAGAACCACGTTTTCTTACTGCCCTTGGGTGGAGTGACTGTGAGCTTGGGAGTGAAGAGTCTGGCGACTTCCAAGACAGGATGACACAGCAAAGAGACGTGAAAGACAGAAGTGAAATAAATCAGATTGCAATATGTTCATAACACACGTAATTTTAAAATGCTAATATGAAATACATTGGTGTTCCAAGCATCATTCTAAAAATTCGGCATATATAAATTTACTTAATCCTCACAATAACTTGGTGAGGTAGATACTACTCTGCATCAACCCCATTTTTCATGTAGGGAAACCGAGGTACAGAGAGGTAAAATAACTAGTTGAACATCTCACATCTGATATATGAAGGGGCTAAGATTTGAACCCAGGCAATACGGTCCCAGAATTTGCTTTGATCTTCACAATTTGCTTTAAACCACTGCCTCACACTGCCTCCCATAACACTCTAAGGTTAGGGTGACCAACCATACTGGTTTGCCTGGGACCGAGGAGTTTCCCGGGTCATAGGACTTTTGGTGCCAAGACCAGAACAGACTTGGGCAAACTGAGACATTTGATCACCTTTCTAAAGAAATATTAACAAAGATGCTTCTCTGGTTAAAAAAAAACCATAAAAATGCAAAAGCAGCTGGGATAAGGCAGAGCTAAAAGAGAACTATAGCAAGACTGGACAAGAGTTTTCAAGATCAGATGAACTCTGGGCTCTCCTCCTCTTCTACTACATTAGTTCTGTTTCCTTGGCCTCTGGATGGCTGTTCCTGCGTCTGACTTAGTTTCTCAACTTTTACCCTTTGAGACTCATTCCATACAGAGCAGTTAGGGTAAGCTTCCAGAGTGTTAATGCGGCCATCCAGTCACACCCCTACTTACAACCCTATACTGCTCTTGAATCCAAGCTCTTGAACATGATTTGGAAGGCTCCCCACCATTGGCCCTCATCCTTCTCTCTTAGTGGTTAACATGTTCCTGTGCTCCAGTCACTATCAATTTGTATTTCCTGAATACACCAAGTTTTTTCTCACTTCAGTGACTTTGCTTCTTCCAGTAATAACCTTTCCCTATTCTTTATCATGTACTTCAAGATTCCTGGGTTACGTGGCCCTCTCTTGTACTCCTGGGATCACCTCCCATACAGCAGACTCTTCATATTGTTTTATAACTACCTGTTCATTTATCCGTGGCTCCCACTGTACTTGAAACTGCTCTTTTATTTATCAGTGGGTTCCCAATATTGGACATGTACTAGTAGCTAATGTTGACTAGGTAAAACCATATACCAGAAACTTTTATCTCATTTAAAAGTTTTGAATTATTTCATTTAATTAGCACATGATCTCATTTCATCCTCATAACAACCTTATGAGATGGGTTTTATTATTATCCTCATTTTACAGTTGAAGTGACTAAAGCTTTGAAAGATTAAGCAGTTCTTTTGGGATCTCACAGTTAATAAATGGTAGAAACAGGATTTGAAAACATGAGCTCAGGCTCCAAATCCCAAACTCTTAACCATTCTACTAAACTGCTTCTCAAACTGAATGAACCCTTCAGGGTCTATCAATTACACAAAGTTGTGAACATCAAATGATTGATAGGTGGCAAATGGTTTTGTACGCTGAAAATCTCTTATGTTAGAAGCTGCTCATTTCCTCCAAATGTTATCCTCCCTTTCCCTTTCATACTAGTAGAATGTTCTAGCCAATGTGATGTGAACAGAACTACACCTACAAATTCTGGGGTGAAACTTCAAAGGGAAGAAGTGAGCCTCCTCTTTGTTTCACCCTTCCATGTAGCTAGATTATGGACAGGGTGGTTATGAGTTGTCTTGGATCATATAGAGAAAGACAAGCTGGAAAGAACCCAGGAGCTCTGGCTTCATGGAATTCTTGTACTTGCTCTAAACTGCTTATGCCTGCATGATTATGGCTCAGAGAAATAAACTTCTATCTTACTTAAGCCACTGCTATTTTGGATCTCTCTTACAGCAGCTGAACCTATATTCTAACTAATAAAGTCTATTCATAGGAGGAAAGGTTATTCTTATTATTCCTGCAGGGCAGCCTTTAGATTGTGTACAGGTCTTTCATAAGAAATAATGTTCCCTTCTAGTAAATGACATTACCATTCAACTAGACTGCTCAGATCCAAAACCTAGGAGTCATCATTCTCGTAACAGCTTTATTGAGGTCTAATTGATGTACAATAAACCAAATATATTTAAAGTTTGCAATTTGAAAAGTTTTATACGATTTGATAAGTTCCCACCAGAGAAACTAACTCCAAAATCAAGATATTGAATATATCCATCACCCCCAAATTACCTCATAATCCTTTGTAATCGCTTCCTCTGCCCCTCCCCAACATCCCTCTCCCATATCCAGGCAATGACTGATCTGCTTTACATTCCTATAAATTCGTTCGCATTTTCTAGAATTTTATATGAAGGGAATCATACAGTATGCACTCTTTTTTTGTGTGTGTCTGGCTCTTTTCACTTGGCATATTTATTTGATTCCCTTTTCTTCTTCATTGCTCCTCCAACTCCCCCGCATTCATTCCTTCATCAAGTTCTGTAACATCTACTTTGGAATCCATGTGCTTTTCTCTAACACTGGTATCAAACTACTCCAGACTACCATCATCCCTCTCTGGGACTATTGCAACAGTTTCCTTAATGGTCTCCCTGCTTCTACTCTTACTTTCTTCAATCCATTCTGTGTCGAGAGCCCACAGTGATACTTTAAAATGACTTTCAGATCTTCCAATCTCCTGCTTGACACCATTCGGTGGCTTTCAATCAAATTCAGAACAACACTCTAACCCAAGCCAAAATTTAGTAAGCCCTTGAAAGCCCCTGTCCACCTCTCTGATGTCATCTTCTATCACTCTCCCCATCCAGCTTCACTGGCTTCTTCCCTTTTGTTCTTCGAATACACTGTGGCTGTTCCCATTATCAAATACACCAAGACAGTACCCGGTCTATTTCTTGCTGTTCCCTCAGTGTGGAATGTTCTTTCTCCAGCTCTTTGTGTGGTTGACTCATTCTGATTATATACGTCTTATCTCAAATATCATGTCCTCCCAGAGGGCTTCCCTGACCTAAGTGGCCTCCACCCAGTCAATCTTTAACCACATCAATGTTTCCTTCTTTAATAATACTTATTAATATCTGAAATTACTTATTTGTTTGCATGTTTGTTGTTCCTACCTTTAACCACTGGAATGTGTGTCCATGAGGTCTCTTATTATGGCTATCTCCAAAGGGCCTAGAACAGTGCCTACCAGATAGTGAATATTTAATGCACGTTTGTTGAATGAATGAATGAATTAGTGTATTGAGCCTCATTACACAGCCCTGAGGGATAATAGGAGATCACTTTTTAGGTTCTTTGACTGTGGACTGACTGAACCTCATGAGGAGTACATCCTCTACTGCTGAGGTGTTGGATGTGGTAGCATCTATACAACTAGATATTTCCCATTTTAACCATTTTCAAGGGTACAATTCAGTGGTTGTTAATTACATTCACAATGTTTAGCCGCCATTCTCATCATCCACTGCTGAAACATTGCCATCACCCTACAGAAATTCTGTACTATTAAGCAATAACTCCCCCTCCCACCTCCCCACCTCTAGTCAGTAACATTCAATCTACTTTCTGTCTCTAAAAATTTGCATATTCTCAGTATTTCATATAAGCGGAACCATATAATATTCATCCTTTTGTATTTGATTTATTTCACTCAATATTACATCTTTAAGTTTCATCCATATTGCAGCATGTATCAGAACTAATTCCATTTCAGAGCTAAATAACATTCCAGCATGTCCGACTATATATACTACGTTTTATTTGTCTCTTCATCTGTTGATGGGCATTTTAGTTGCTCCCACCTTTTGGCTATTGTGAATAATGCTGCTATCAACGTTGGTGTACAAATAGCTATTCAATCCCTGTTTTAATTGTCTTGGGTATATTCCTTGAAATGGGATTGCCAGGTCATATGGGAATTTTAAGTTTAACTTTCTGCGGGCCCAAAAGTATTTTATTATTATTTTTTATTGTGAAAAATAACATAAATACAAAAAAACAATAAATTTCAAAGCATACCACAATGATTAGTTATAGAACAGATTTCAGAGTTTGGTATGGATTACAGTTCTACAATTTTAGGTTTTTCCTTCTAGCTGCTCCAAGATACTGGAGACTAAAAGAAATATCAGTATAATGACTTAACAATCATACTCATTTGTTAAATCCTATTTTCTCTGTTAAAACTCCGCCTTTTCCTTTGATCTTTCTCCCAGTCTTTAGGGGTATTTGGGCTATGCCCATTTTATCTTTTTCATGTTGGAAGGGGCTCCAATAATATGGGATAGGGGGACGGAACTACTTGATATTCTGGGGAGGCTGACCCCTCTGGGTTTCAGGACTTATCTGGCCTAGGAACCCATCTGGAGGTTGTAGGTCTCTGGAAAGTTACCCTAGGTATGTACTTCAAGAAGGAAGAAATGGCCATCACCATTAAATGCTGCTGAGAGTTCATTTAGTATAAAGACTGAAAAACATCTGATATTTGTAAAATCTCAGATAAAGCCCTAGGACTTCTTTGGGTTGGCAGGACTGATTCTGGTTTAGGTTTGGTAAGCCATGATAAATAGCCATGTCCAGCTAAAGCTTGTGTAAGAATAGCCTTCAGAGTTGCCTCTTGAATGTGCTTGAACTCTCTTAGCTACTGATACATTATTTGTTACAAATCTCTTCTCCCTTTTGGTCAGGAAGGCATTGTCCATCCTGTTCAGGACCAGGTTCATCCCTGGAAATCATCTCCCACGTTGCCAGGGAGACTTTCACTCCTGGATGTCATGTCCCACATAGGGAGGTGGGTAATGATTTCACTTGCAGAGTTGGGATTAGAGAGAGTGCGGCCACATCTGAGCAACAAAAGAGGTCCTCTGGAAGTAACTCTTAGGCATACCTATAAGTAGGCTAAACTTCTCTGCTATAGAAATAAGATTCATAAGAGCAAGCCTCAGGATGAAGGTCTTGGCCTATTGACTTGGGAGTCCCTAATGTTTGAGACAGTATCAGGGGTCTCCTCGGTGATAAAGTTTAATAGTATCATATTTTTCTCCCGTGCTTCATGGGACTTTGTGAATACTTTAAAATTATTTGCTTAACATACTCTGTGATGTATCCAGGTATTACATTAAGCTATACTGAATTACAAGTCCTCATTCCCATTCTGGGCTCTATGTGTTTGAGTTGTTTAAATGATCTATCCAGGCAGATTGAGTCAGATTACGTGCTACAGAAAATTTAGGCTCTGGACAAAATAAACTTTTCTTCCTTTGGTCTCATACAGGAGGTGAAGTTCTAAAATACACACAATGTCTTCCTTACCCCTGAATTCTGAATTATCTTAATCCCAACCTGATCAAGTTAGTTATTGTCTTTAATTGAAGCCTGATCTCTTTTTTAATTTCTTTAACAATTGTTGTATGTGAGAATGCTGACCCTCAGAGCTGCAAAACTACTACTCTGAGTCTTAGGGGTCACCCAACTGCCAAAATTTCTACAATCTCTTTAGCACAGCCTCTCAAAATCTAGAAATAACTATTACTGCTCCGAACTAAATGGACTGCTATAAGAGCTTACAATCTAGGCCCCAATTTTCTTATAAATATTTTCTAAAGGAGACCATACAATATTCGCTCTTTTGCTTTTGGCTTATTTTCCATCACGAAATGTCCCACAAGCTCATTCACAGCATTGCATACAACTTCATTCCTTTCTGTAGCAGCATAATATTGAATCACATGTATATGCTACCATTCACCATTCTGCTTCACAGTCAGTGTATCATTCAGCCACTTTCATCCATTGGGCATCACATATGATGTCCACAGGCAACAGTTCATCAATATTCTCAATTTTAGACAATTTCAATGCTCCCAATAGAAAAATAACAGATAAATACACCCTCACCAAATAGAAATTCCAAACCTCCCTTTAACTATTGTCCCTCCCATCCACTATTTACCCCTGATATGGCTGTGGTAGTGTTGATGTCTTCCTGTTAAACATAGCCAATAGCATGCAATAGCAGTCTCTCCCCCCATACTCCAATATTATACACTCTTTGTACAAGATTCATAGCTTTGAAGAAGTTCATGCAAGAACTTATTTATATTTGTAGTGTTAATTGGTGGGATACTTGGCTCTATACAACCCCCTTCCAATCATGCTCACTTTTAATATGGCAATATACTTATACACCATTAATGAACTGTGTTTACTTCTATCCTTTCCCTTACATTTAAGTTCAACTACATTAGCTAACCGTTCACCCATCTCTAGCTTCAGTGTAGCTCTAGGTCCTCTATATTCTATATTTCAAGCCTCTGAGTTTACCTTTACCATGATCATAAAAGCAAAATAATACAATGTCTATCCTTTTGTGTCTGGATTATTTCACTCAGCATTATGCCCTCAAGGTTCATCCATGTTGTCATGTGCTTCAAGACCTTATTTTGTCTTACTGCTGCATAATATTCCATCTTATCTATATGCCACATTTTGTTATTCCATTTGTCTGTTGATGAACACTTGGATTGTTTCCATCTTTTGGTAATTGTGAATATGCTGAATATGAACATTGGTGTGCAAATATATGTTCGTGTCACTACTGTCAGCTTTTCTGGATATTTACCAAATAGTGGTATTGAACATATGCCAAATCGTTTTTTAATTTTCTGAGGAACCATCAGACTGTTTTTCATAGCAGCTGTACCATTATGCATTCCCATGAGCAGTGCATAAGTGCCCCAATTTCTCCAAATCCTTTCTAACATTTGTAGTTTCCTGTTTGTTTAATAGCAGCCATTCTTATTGTTGTGAGGTGGTATCTCATTGTAGTCTTAGCATTTCCGTTATAGCCAATGAAAATGAGCATTTCCGTTATAGCCAATGAAAATGAGCATCTTTTCATGTGCTTTTAGTCATCTGTATTTGCTCTTCAGAAAAATGTCTATTCATATCTTTGGCCCATTTTATAATAGAGTTGTTCTTTTGTTGTTGAGTTGTATGATTTCTTTGTGTATACAGGATAGTAAACCTTTATCCAATACATGATTTCCAAATATTTTCTCCCATTGAGTTGGCTGCCTCTTCACTTTTTTTGACAGTCTTTTAAGGCACAAAAGCATTTGATTTTGAGGAGTTTCCATTTATCTCTCTCCATTTTTTTTACTGCTTGTGCTTTGGATATAAAGTCTAGGAAGCTACCTCCTATTATGAGGATTTAAAGATGTTTCCCTATATTTTCTTCTAGGAGTCTTATGGTACTGGCTCTTATATTTAGATCTTTGATCCACTTTGAGTTATTTTTTTTTATAGGGTGTAAGGTAGGGGTTCTCTTTATTTTGGCTATTGATATCCAATATTCCTATGCCTGTTTATTGAAAATACTATTTTATCCCAGATCAGTGGATTTGGGGGTTTTATTGAAGATTAGTTGACCATAGATTGGTGGTCTATTCTGTGCTCTTGATTAAATTCCATTGATCCATACGTCTATCTCTGTGCCAGTACCATGCTGTTTTGACTACTGTGGCTTTAAAATAAACCTCAAAATCAGGAAGTGTTAATCCTCCCAATTTGGTCTTTTTTTTTTTTTTTTTTTTAGGATATTTTAACTATTCGCGTCCCTTTCCCTTCCAAATGAATTTATAACTAACTTTTCCAATTCTTCAGAGTAGGTTGTTGGGATTTTGATTGGTATTGTATTGAATCTGTAGATCAATTTGGTTGGAATCGACATCTTGACTACGTTTAAACTTCCTATCCATGAGCCAGGGAAATGTTTTTCCACCTGTTTGGATCTTCTTTGATTTCTTTTAGCAATGTTATATACAGTTTTCTGTGTACAAGTCCTTTACATCACAGTTAAGTTTATGCCTAGATTCCTGATTCTTTGGTCGCTATTCTGAATGGATATTTTTCCTTAATTGTCTCCTCAGTTAGGTCATTGTTTGTATATAGAAACATTACTGATTTTTGCACATTAATCTTGTATCCCACCTCTTTGCTGAATTTGTTTATTAGCTCAAGTATCTTTGAGGTAGATTTCTCAGAATTTTCCAAGTATAGTATCATGTCATCTGAAAATAATGGAAGTTTCACTTCTTCCTTTCCATTTCGATGCCTCCTTTTATTCCTTTTTCCTCCCTGATTGTCCCAGCTAGAACTTCTACTACAATGTTGAATAAAAGTGGTGACACATTTCAGATTTTATTTCCTTGTCTTGTTCCCGATCTTATTGGGAAGGCATTCAGTCTTTCACCATTGAGTATGATGCTGACTATGAATTTTTCATATATGCCTTTTATAATATTAAGGAAGTTACCTTTGATTCCTCATTTTTGAAATGTTTTTATGAGAAATGGATGTTGAATTTTGTGAAATGCTTTTTAAGCAACAATTGAGATGATTATGTGATTTTTCCCTTTCGATTTGTAAATGTGCTGTTTTACTTTGATTTTCTTGTGTTGAGCAATCCTCGCATTCCTGGTATAAAACTCACTTGGTCGTGGTGTACACTTTTCTAGTGGGCTGTTGTATTTGATTTGCTAGTATTTTGTTGAGAATTTTTGCTTCTGTGTTCATTAGGGAGATTGGCCAGTAGTTTTCCTTTCTTATAGCATCTTTACATGTAACACTATGTAATTAGAGTGGTGTCACCTTCATAAAATGAGCTGGATAGTGTTCCTTTTTCCTAAATTTTTTTGGACGAGCTTGAGCAGGATTGGTGTTACTTCTTTTTGGAATATTTGATAAAATTCTTCTGTGAAGCTATCTGGCCCAGATTTTTGATAGCTGATCGAATCTCCTGTGATTGGTTTGTTGAGATCTATATCTTCTTGAGTCATTGTAGCTTGTTCGTGTGTTTCTAGGAATTTTTCCATTTCATTTAAGTTGTCTAGTTTGTTGGGGTATAGTTGTTCATAGTATGTTCTAATGATTTTTATTTTATTTATTTATTTGTCTATTTTGTATGGGCAGGCACCAGGAATTGAACCCGGGTTTCCAGCATGGCAGACGAGAATTCTGCCACTGAGCCACTGTGGCACTGCCCTCCTCTAATGATCTTTCAAAGTTCTTTAGGATTCATGGTAATGACCCCCCCGCCCCTCACTTCTGATTCTGTTTATTTGCATCCTCTTGCTTTTTTCTTTGTCAGCCTAGCTAGGGGTCTATCAATTTTAATGATTTTCTCAAAGAACCAACTTTTGGTTTTATTGATTTTTTTCAATTGTTCTTTTGCCTTCCAATTCGTTTAGTTCAATTTTTTTTTCAATTAGTTCAATTTTAATCTTTGTTTTCTCTCTTCTTCTATTTGCTTTGGGGCCAGTATGCTCTTTTTTCTCTAAGTTAAGTCCTCAATTTTTTGCACTTTCTTCCTTTATTTTTTTTTGCATGGACAGGCACCAGGAATCGAACCTGGGTCTCCAGCATGGCAGGTGAGAACTCTGCCACTGTGCCACCATCGCCCGCCCTCTTCTTTTTTAATATAGGCATTTAGGGCAATAAATTTCCCTCTCAGTACTGCCTTTGTCACATCCCATAAGTTCTGCTATGTTGTCTTCTCATTTTCATTCATCTCCAGATAGTTACCAATTTCTCTAGCAATTTCTTCTTTGCCCCACTGGTTGTTTAAGAGTGTATTATTTAATCTTCACATATTCATGAAAGATCTTATTCTTTAGAAGTTATTGATTTCCAGCTTCATTCTATTGTGATCAGAGAAAGTACTTTGAATAATTTTACTGTTTTAAAATTTATAAAGACCTCTTTTAAGTCCCAGCATATGATCTATCTTGGAGAAGGTACCATGAACACTAAAGAAGAATGCATATTCTGGTGTTTTGGGGTGTAATGATCTATATAGGTCTGTTAGGTCTAATTCACTTATCAAACTGTTTAAGTTCTCTATTCCCTTGCTGATCCTCTGCCTGGTTGTTCTATCTATAGAGTAGTGTGGTGTATTAAATTCTCCCACTGTTATTGTTGAAACATCTATCGTTCCCTTCAGTTTTGCCAGTGTTTGCCTCATGTACTAGGGGGAGCTCCTTGACTGGGAGCATAAACATTTATGATTGTTATTTCTTCTTGGTGAATTGTCCTTTTTATTAATATGTAGTGTCCTTGTCTCTTATGACTTCTTTGTATTTAAAGTTTATTTTGTCTGATTTTAGAATAGCTACTCCTGCTTTCTTTTGATTATACCTTGCATGGAACGTTTTTTTTCCACCCTTTCACTTTCAATCTACTTCTATCCTTGGGTCTAAGATGAGTCTTTCATAAACAGCATATAGCTGGATTATATTTTTTAATCCATTCTGCCAATTTGTATCTTTTAATTGGTGAGTTTAGTCTGTTAACATTCAAAGTGATTACTGTGAAGGCATTTTTTTGTATCTACCATCTTATCCTTTGGATTTTACTTGTCAGATCTATACATTCTTTTCCCTCTTTATCTTTTTATCGTTTAACTTACCCTTATTGCTACTCTTCATTTCTGTGCCCATTTCCAGACATCCTTCTCCTTTTTTTTCAGCAAACAGAACTCCCTTTAGTATTAGTATTAGAAGGGTTAGTCTCTTGCACACAAATTCTCTCAGCATTTGTTTGGCTGTGAAAATTTTAATCTCCCCTTCATTTTTTTTTCAAGTCTAACAAAGTTGGTTTATTTAGTTTGCTGTATCAAGGATAAACTGGGGTTATATAGTTAAGAGAGATTTGGGAAGAGCTTATAATAAGGCTCTAGTTTGTGTTTTTAATTTTTTATTGATATATATATAATATATTCACATACCATGCAAAGTGTGCACAGTCAATGATTTACAATACCCTCATATAGCTGTGCATTTATCAACATATATACAAAAGAGCATAAATTTCAAAGCATATCAAAATAATTAGCTGTAGAATAGATTTCAGAGTTTGCTATGGGTTACAGTTCCACAATTTGAGGTTTTTACTTCTGGCTGCTCTAAGATACTGGAGACTAAAAGAAATATCAATATAATGATTCACAATCACACTCCTTTGATAAACCCTACCTTCTCTGTATAACTTAACCATCTTTTTTGATCTTTCTCCCAATTTTTAGAGGTATTTGGGCTATGCCCATTATAACATTTTCATGTTAAAAGGGGTTGTTGATAATATGGGACAGGGGGATGGAATTAGTTGCTGTTCTAGAGAGGCTGGCCTCTCTGTGTATCAGGGCTTATTTGGTCTAGGAACTCATCTGGAGGTTGTAGATTTCTGGAAAGTAGATGCGTTTGGGGCAGGAGTGCATGAGTGCACGGGATGGGGGTGTGTGATACTATGCACATTGTGAGTGCCTGCGTTGTGGGGATGTGGTTGGGGCAGGGTGTGTGCTCATGTCGGGAGGGCGGGGTGCAGTTGTCAAGGGGGCTGGGTGCTGGTGCATGGGTGCTGGGACCAGTGGGACCAGTGGGACATGGGTGTGTGCATACATGGAGCGTGTGTGGGGGCCGTGCTGCAGATGCATGCATGTGTGGGGCAGGAGGATGTGTATGGAGCATTCAAGGAATGCAGCTTGGCTTACTTCCTAATCCTTGCCTCCCTGTCCATGCACTTCCAAGTGTTCCGGATCTCCATTTGGAAAGGGGGCACTTTAGGCTGTTTGCAGTAGCTGGATGGTCTTTGGTGCTCTGTGTCTCAATTCCTCAGCTTTTTCAACCAGGCCTCCCTATGTAGTGCAGAAAACCCTCTCAGGTCATTTGCACCCTGGAATCACTGTCTTGGTTGTTTTTCTGTCACCTCTCTTGTTGTTCCTTGCAGGAGGGGTGAACATGGGCTATCCTATTCTGCCATCTTCCTGAAAGTCCCAAAAAGAATTTTAAGGGTTAAAAATTATTGTCACTAAAGTAAACTCAATGGATGGTCTAACAAGTAAACTAGACATAACTGAAGAGATAATTAGTAAACTGGAGGAAAGAGTTGAATAAATCACCCAGGATTTAGCACAGAGAGATAGATAGTAACTGTGAAATAGAGATTGAGAGACATGGATGCTTCAACATACTTCTAATGGAAGTGCTAGCAGGTGAGATAAAAGAGAATGGTAGAGAGAGAAGTGTTATTCAATGAAATCCTGGTTGAACACTTTCCAGAATTGACATGAATGCTCAGATTAAAGAAATACACCATGTTTACTTCATCAGAAATATAAAGAAAGAAAATCTACATCCACACACACATCAGAGTGGAAGGGGAGAATCCAAAGACAAAGTGAATGTATTAAAAGACACCAGAGAAGATAGATTTCTGTCAAAGCCACAAAAAGTATCTTGACAGAGGACTTTTTATTAGTACACAAAAGCCATAAGACTATAGAAAAATGTCTTCAGTAATAATTGTCAACCTACAATTTTATATATAGGTAATATGTCATTCAAAACTACTGGTGAAGGGCGGTGCAACGGTGGTTCAGTGGCAGAATTTTCGCCTGCCATGCCAGAGACCCGAGTTCGATTCCTGGTGCTTGTCTATGAAAAAAAAAAAACACACAAAAAAAAAACAAGCAAAAAAAACCACTACTGGTGAAATTAACACATACAAAGACTAAGAGAATTCATTCCTCAAAGACTCCTACTAAAGGATTCACTTCATCAGGAAGGAAACTAAACTTAGGAGGAAAGAGTGGGATGCAAAAAGAAACAATGAGTACAAAATTGAGAGAAGACTCTTTCCTAAGGTCACATTGCTCTTAAGTAGCAGAGTCAAGACTTGAACTCAGGTTGCCTGAAAAGTTAGCCCAATTTTTTTAGTTTTTTAAAGCTGCCGGAACGCAATAGATCAGAAATGGAAAGGCTTATGAAAAAGGAATTTTTTAAGTCATAAGTTGACACTTCTAAGGTCAAAGAAACTAAGGCATCCAGAGAAAGATACCTTAACTCCAAAGAAAGGGCTGATGAAGTTCGGGGTTTCTCTCTCAACTAGGAAGGCACTTGGTGATGTCTGCTAGCTTTCTTTTCTCATTTCATAAGGCTTCCCTGGGGGGCATTTTCCTTCTACATCTCCAAAGGTCTCTGGCCATGTGGGCTCTAAAGCTTTTTCCAAAATGGTTCCTTCTTAAAGGGCTCCAATAAGCAACCCCATCTTAAATGGGTGGAGACACTCCATGGAAACCACCTAATCAAAAGGTCTCACCCACAACTGGGTGGGTGACATCTCCATGGGAACAATAGAAAAGACCCCACCCAGCAATATGGCCTTCTGGGGTACATGGCCTTCTGGGATACACAACAGTTTCAAACTGGCACACCCATATCCTTAACTTTTACATTACATACATCCCTATAAGGAGTGTTTAAAAATCTCATAAGGTAGTATAAAGGAGCGTCGCCAGACCTCCTTTGACTTTCACTGTTTGGTCCCTAAATATTAATTATAATGAAGTTCAAAGAAGGTCCCAGAGAATCTGAAGTCATGGATTAGGACTTTTTTTTTTTCTCAAATTAGGGAGTGATGACATTTTCTTCTTAGGAAGAATTCATTCACATCTACTATTTAATTTGTCTTCTCTCCCTGTGAGGCTCTATGATAGGTGTTCTAGAGGTAAGTGGTGTGAGAACAATTATTCTATGGTTCTTTATTTCAATGAGCTTACCATCTAATAAGAAACATGTTTCGAAATAAGGCAGAAAGTGTTACGTGCTTGGCAGAGAGGAAGAGACAGAGCCTTGAGGGGTGTTCAGAAGGGAGATTATCTTTGGTCTGTGCGATGGATGATGTAAGAGACCAAAAAAAAGACATAATGGAGGAAGTGGCCCACTTGGTAGACCTTGAAGGACAATGTTACCTACATCAATTATTTATTGAGTACCTACTCTGCGCATGGTGTTGTCCTTGCAGATTTACATCTGATCCAATTTATCCCTGACAACAACCCTGTTAGGGCAATATTGCTATCCCCAAGATAAATATGAGGAGACTGAAGCTTAACAAGGAAAAGTGAATTCCTCAAAGCCATATAGCTAGTCAATGGAACCAGAGAGAGCTAAGCTTAAGGGTAGACCCAGATCTGGTTGGTCCCAAATTCACTGCTCTTTCCTCTTCCTCACAGCTTTGGGGATAAGAAAAACATCCGTTTTTTTAAGTCCTATACTTAAATTCTTCAGATTCAAATGCCAGGTCCTTTTAGAGCAGAGATTTTTCAAGTATAGTCTGCAGACATCTGGCATATGGTAGGCCATGAGAGGAGCCTGCAAAAGTGCAAACTTTCAGGCCCCGTTTTCAAAGATTCGAAGTAACTTTGAATACGTATTTTCAATACGTATTCTGGGATTCTCTGGGACCCAGAGAATACGTATTTTCTTTTTTTTTAAACAAATGTACTAGGCCTCTCCTGAGAGTCACTGTGTCTAGAAGGTCTCTGAGGCTTGCTCAGAAGAAATAAGTTCCCTGGTAGAACACTTTAAGTCTTCTCCTGGTCTTCATTCTGGCATGCGTGAGGCACTCATCCCTGCCTGCACAGGTACTAGGTGAAGGACAAAACGACTGGACAGGGTTTGGCCTGATCTACATGCATCTTAATTTATGAGTACAAACTAAGCCATTTGTCAAATTATTTAAAGCCAGACATGAAATCTGTGCGTTGGGCTCTATCTAAAGGAGGTGGGGACGCAAACCAAGCCTCCAGAGACAAGTGCGGAAGACACATTCCTGCCGGAAAGTTTAAAGTTAAGACCCGAGCCAGTCCGTTACACAAGGGAAGGCCGGCTAATTCAACTACTGCGCAGGCGCAGAAGGAAGGCGCACGCTCCTTATGATGGGGCGCGCCCTCCGCCCGCCCCTTTTATAGCCGTCTCTCACCGCGCAGGCGCAAGTAGTGAACCAAGATGGCGGCCCCCGTGGATCTGGAGTTGAAAAAGGTAAACGAGAGTCTTGAGCGGGTAGGGGCGTCTCTTTGGAAGGTGAGGTACTGTGGACAAGAGTATCAAGTGAGGCGCTTGTTCTGCGGAAGGAAAAAGGCTCCAGGGGACTGGGGACTGGTTTCCCAGAGTCCTAAGGCGGGACCGGGTCTCCTTAGGCTGGGGTCGGGGGCGAGCTGTTATTGCTGGATAGAAGCCGACTGGGTTGGGCCTTGTTAAATCTGTGGGCCGTCTTCTTCCCTGTCCGCTCGTTCTGAGCTTTAGAGCAGTTTTGTTGCGCTAGGAGCTTTCAGGAACTCAGTTGCATAGTAACATCCGAGGTGAGCGTTTCAAATTGGAGCCCCTTCGGACGGTTTGCCTTAGCTGAGGCATCAGCAGTAACGCCTCCTGTCTTGCTTTGAAAAATTCCAAGTTCATCCTCTGTATTTAGGCCCACAAAGTATGGGATCGATTTATTCTCACTATCTACAATTCAGAAAATTAAATATTCTCATAGCAATTTCAGTCTCAGGGCTTTTACCACTATCCGTCCCCTTTATCGAAGAAGTTGACAAAAACAAAAAACAAAACAAAACAAAAAAACAACAAATCCAGTAAAGCTTTCCAAATGAAATCAGTATCACAAGGAATTGTGTTTCTGCCTTTGTTCAAACAATTGTTTATAAATGTGATGTTACTCAGAAACATTTTTGCCATTTGAGAGTCATCGGGGTTCTAACCCCGCTAACCACCCCAAACCATATGTTTTTTTGAGGGGTGAGGTGGTGGTGGGGTTGAAAAGGATCCTAGAATTAACCTAGTTTATACTTTTCTAGAAAAGGAACCCGAGTTCCAAAAAAGTCACATTCAAAGGCTGGGACTATAGAACCCAGTATTTTCCATCGTAGCCCACACTATTCTGACCGTTAGTTTAGATTCTTGGGAAAAGCAACATCAAGACCACCTTCTGGACAGCCTTTGCATAAGAAATAGGACAGTTGAAATAGTTATTGGTTCTAATAAATGAAGTGGTTTGTTACTGCTCTGAGGATTTTGTGTCTGTGTGTGTGTGTGCCATTCTTGCTTTGAAGCTTGTAAATTTGCCCTTTTGTGGTGCTCTTTAATGCTGTGGTATCTCAGCTTTAACATTTCCTTTGCATACTATGCAGAACAATCAGATAATACCTAGAATTTTACATTTAAAAACAGTTTATCAAATTGTGCGTTCCAAAAATTTGCATTTTTCTTTTCTGTTGAAAGTTCAAATTTAAGTCAGGGTTAAAGATCTAACAGGAGGGGTCTAGGGGTTATTGGGAAAAAAGGAAAAAAAATAAAAGATCTAACAGGAGAGTACAACTGTGAATGCCTTACTTCCCAATTTTAAATTTATTGCTAAGAAACAGTGGACAGTGAGTGCATACTAAGAAAATGATACAGACTTAAATTGGATAGTTTTGAGAACAAATTAAATAAAAAAGAAACTTGTTGCTTGAAGGTTTTATCCTCTAATGCTTTTTCAAGGTTGTTTTTGGGGTTGAAGAATAATAGGAAATTTCAGGTGCTTTCCCTCCCCAAAATAAATCTTTTGAGACCTTAGTAGTAGGTGAGAACTGAGTCAAAATAAAAGTTAAGTAGGAGCCTTTGCCATGTATTACAGTCACAAATGTTATTGTTAAGGCATAAATTTGACAGCATGCAAAAGTCACCCCAGGCACTTCAACGAGAGTATTCAAGAACTTTGTTTATTGAGTTAAGTGTACACAAGGGTGAAATTTGACTTGGTATGTGTGAATGAAGATCATGATGCAATGCTTCTCCTGGTGCTTTGAATTTTCTCTCTCTCTCTCCCCCCCTTTCTCTCTCACTCCCTCTCGTCATCCCTCTTTTTCTTATATGGTCTTTTTTTTAATAAAAATTCATATTCTGAATATTACTGTAGACAGTAGAATGGAAATATGCCTGAATTAGGGTCAGAAGAAATGTTTTTAAGTATCTGTCTTTCCACCTAATAGATGTGAGCCTTGCACAGGCCACTTGGGGCCGTTACCAAATTTAGTTATTTAATTTATAAATTATGGACGATGCAACTGATATTCCTAATTCATAGGGTTATTGAGAAGAGTAAATGAGATATTTACTATTTTATTTCTCATTAATGTTCTCTTATTAACATTCCCATTTAATATTTCAAGCTACTATGGGAAAGTGCTTTGAAACCTAGACGTATAATACAAATGTAGTTGTTACATTTATGTTCTTGTTTAGAATTTTTTGATTTCATCCTCTAACCATTGCGTTTATTGCTTTTATTACTCCTTGGGACTTACTACTTGATATAGTTATTGTTTATTGTACATTTGTTTTGCTTCTTCAAGTAGATTTCATTTTCTTGAAGTCCGGGTAAATTCAGTATTTAGTATAGTGACTTGATTGTTTATACTTATATTGATTTTTATTGATGTTTGCTTTGGTAAATTTCACAGTTTTGTCTGGAATTACCATGTTTTGTTTTAATATATTTGGATTTGACCTAAATGTTTTCTGTAAAATGGTTTGTATACTAAATCAAGGACTTTTTTTTAATTAGGCCTTCACAGAGCTTCAAGCCAAAGTTATTGACACGCAACAGAAGGTGAAGCTTGCTGACATACAGATTGAACAACTAAACAGAACAAAAAAGCATGCACATCTTACAGATACAGAGATTATGACTTTGGTAGATGAGACTAACATGTATGAAGGTGTAGGAAGAATGTAAGTAAAATATATCATTTAGGGGATTATTTTGGGAGAGCTTTTGTCTGAAATAAATAATAGAAATTGTTCATTTTTTAGCTTTGGTATCATAGAGCATGGTATCATAGAAGAGGCTATAAAGATCATCTAGTCAAATACCTTTTTTGCTGTTGTTGTTACAAATGAGATACTGAACCCCAGGGAGATTTGCATGTTTAATTTTAGGCTTTGAAATACATTTCTTAAATACTTCTCTATTGTCTCTACAAGTACTTTAGTATATAATTTCATTGATAAAAATATGATTTGTCATGGAAAGATGTTTGTTGTAATTTTGTGCTTGAAGATTTATTTAAGTAGTGAAGTAGTTTTAACCTCCCCTTCTCTACCCAATGTGTTAGGAACTATACAAATCATAAATCTTTTAGATATTTGGCCAGTGCTGTAAAATAAAGATTCAGTTGTCGTTTAAATATACTCATTCTAAGTATCATGCATTGTTCTAATAGGAGGACAACTTAAATGTGAGAAATTTAGCAAAACAATTTCCCTTTTTATTCTAATTATTATTGTCTGATCAACACCTACATTTCACTTTTTTCTTGTTTTCTTTTAAAGAAATTATTACCTTTATGAGAGAGAATAGATTTTGCTTCATATTTTTTAAGCAGTAAATAGGAAATGGAAAAGCCCTTAGTACAGGTCACATTCCATTTCAGTGAGCTAAAAGAAAGTTGATCTTTTTTTTTTTTTGTTTAATGAGGGAAGTATGGGAGGAGGGTTATTCTGGAATTTGATCTTGAGTGTTTCTTAGTAAGTGCGCCATTACTTCAAGCTTGGAGATCTTTTAGTTGGAATGGAATTTGACCTTAGTCTTAGAATGGCTTGTTTTGTGATTGATTTGAAGGAAACATAGCATGTGTAAAATTTAGTAATGACTTTGGAATGACATCATGAGAAGTAGACCCTGCTCATGAGTAGCTATCCATATCTTTCTGGAGAAGAGATAATTTATGATAAGCTGCTCATCTGATTTGTTTTCTCAAAATAAACAATATACCACAAGTAAATTTTATATAAGGAGTTCATGTGTTTCATTTTAGCTTGTTTTAAGAGAATCCCAGTTTAAAAGAATCCCGGTTTGAATCCCCTGTGTCCGAGTTTGTTACTAGGACACAGAATTTGTGATGAGAAAAAAATAGAACCCTTGAACATTCGTCTTTGTAATATGAAGTGCATTGCTGGCAGTTCATTACTGGATAATTTTATCTTTAATGTTAATATCCTAAGGTCTAAAAACTGTAACGACAGCTTTTCTAGCATCCTGTTAACATGTTGCATTTGGATTTCACATTACTACACTAGCCTTTGTTTGAAGCTGCTAAAGAATCCTTTTTTCCAAAATAGAAAAACTCTTTTACAATTTAATTTCCTAAATAGTTTGCCGAAATGACAGAAGAGCTGCTTTTTTTTTTTTTTTTTTTTTTTGCATATTTCCCAAAGTCCTGTGGATAGATTGTATGCCACACAAACAATTTTAGACTTAAAAGGCTGGAATATGAATTAGTTGGTGGTAGAACAGTATTATTTCCAGAAGATTTATTTCATTTAAATTATATTTCTTAAAAGAAATGTGTGGTTTTAAACGTTTAGATTAAATGAAACTCTTTCATGACTTCCAACTTTGATTTTAATTTTGATGTTTGTGCTTTCTGCATCTCAGCAGTGTGAGTTTGACCCTGCATCATAAGGGCATGTAAGGTGAATAGCGTTTGTTGTTTGGCTAGCCGTTTAGTGCTTGGAGGAAGAAAAGACTTGCTGAGTATTAGTCTGGTCATGAGGATGTTCTTTTTCTTGATGCTAAACCTGAAATATCTATTTCTGAATTTATAGACTTGAGTAATCTTGGGTATCATTGTGATTCACTTTTTAAATTCCAATCTTTACCCGAATTTCCCTTTTCCTTTTTGGGTGTTATAATTTGGGAATTCTGGTTAGAATATTAATTTTTCTCCTACTTTTATTTTAAAACCACAAATTATAAAATGCAAAACTCTCCATTTTCATTTTAGAAACTATGGTGGATTTTTGCCTTTGTCTTAATTTAGGTCTTATTCTATCTTTCCTCGACTGTTGCGATAGCGTTGGAGCTGATCTTCCTGTCTTCATGCTTTTGCCCAATCCATTTTTTGCACATTGCCATAATTGATCATGTCATTATTCTTAGAAATCCTTGTTGGTCTTTTTTGTTCACAGGATAAAATCTAAACTTGGTAGCATTCATGTAATTCATAATCTGTCCTTAATTTACCCGTTTAGCCTCAAGTGTTCCCACTTTGTAGTCTCAGGCTCAGGGTGGCACTTAAATTTCATCTCATGGACCGATTTACCTTCTTCTTTGGTTTTGGATTACCGGTTGAGAAGGATTCTTAGGTCTCATGTGGATTGTAAACGTGCTTTAACTTATTAGTGATATCTGCCATGGGATGAGGGGAGAAGAGTGGTAGTACATGTGCCAGAAATTGGCATCCCTACCCTTAGTACAGGAATATGCCCACATACCATGTTTTGGATGTATCTTGCTTTTGCCTAGTCTTGTTCTTTTTAGCCTGGAAAATCCCTCTTTCCCTTGTGAAGTTCTCATCCTTCAATTCACAGATCAGATTTTACTGCTTCTCTGAAGATTTTTCCAGCCTCCAGGATAGACTTATTCATTCTCTTAGTTGTGCTATCAGGAATTGTGTTCCTGTAGTTAGTAGAGCACATTGCGTGTATTTGTACGCAACACAAAAAAAATTTGTGTTTTCTTTCTTTTTTTGTTTTTGCTTGGGCAGGCACCGTGTGTTTTTGTGTTAAAGTCAGTTTCCCCAACAGATTGTCAGCTCTTTGTGGTCATATACATATTTATCTTTGTTTCGTCAGTTCTCAGCATAATGTCCAGCACAAAATAGGTGTTAAAAATTGTTTGTTGATTTGGATTGAATCTGATTCTTTCTCTTGCCTAAAGAAATATATTTTCTTTTGGCTCTCTAGAAAGAAAATGTTTAGAAAGTGTCAGAGACTCAGGATAACATAGTGAGTTATGTTCTAGTAGCCTTGATTACTGAAGATGGCTGTATAGCTTTTACAGTGTCACTGTGCGAATGTGAAAACCTTGTGTCTGATGCTACTTTTATCCAGGGTATGGACAGATGTGTTAAAAAAAAAAGAGGATAAAATATAAATAAATAATAGGGGGATATAAAGGGTAAAAATTGAGTAGATTGAAATGCTGTTGATCAGTGAGAGGGAGGGGCAAGGGGTATGGGATATATGAGTTCTTTTTTTTTCTTTTTCTGGGTTGATACACGTGTTAATAAACATGATCGTGATGAAGAACAAACAGCTATGTGATGATACTGCAAGCCATTGATTGTGTAGTGTGGTTGGACTTACATATGTGGATATTTCTCTATGGAAGAATTAAAAAAAAAATAGATGTGTGTGTGTGTCCGTGAAGCATATATGGCAAGATATTAATTGTATCTAAGTAGTATGTATATGAATGTTCATTGTACTGTTTTTTTCCTATTTTGTTATGTCTGAAAAATACATAATAAAAATGTCTATTTTAACAACAAAAAAAAATGACATGATGAAAGTTGGTCAGAAACCTAATGTCTTCACCGGCCATGTAGAAGAACCCAGTTCGATTCCCGGCCCATGCAACCCCCACCCCCACATCCCCACCCCCCACCCCCCCAAAAAAGAGAGAAAGAGACTGAGAAACCTAATGTCTGAGGAATTGTTTCTGACCAAGAATGTGTCCTTTGGTCTCATGGGATTAATTTTTTATTAAGTGTAATGAGAAGGTTGACTAATTCTAAATGCCAAACCGTTGCAGAGATACTCAGAACTTAAAATGTAGAATAACCCAAGCCTTTATACTTGTGCTGAGGGTAGTATAATCTTGAGAGATTAAAGGATATTTTTATGCAGAGTAATATCAGTATAATAGTATCTGTCCTTCTCATTTTCACATAGAAATCATATTTTTCTCTTTACAGGGGTATATATTTAGTTTACGAAATCATTGCAAGCCCAGATTGCCTTTCATCTCATAAGTGTGCAGAAATTTGGTAGTGGTAAATTTTTCTTATACATGGCTATTTTTGGTTTAAAACAAGGGAGGTCAAGCTGCAAGGTAGGAGATGATGAATTACTATATATTGTGAATTCTGAGTAGCTGTTGCTCAGAGCTATGGGCCATGCAGCCCTTTGGCATGTTGCCAGCACATTTTAGTTCTCTTACTTCATACTCTTTGGAGGGACTGTTATGTAGCCTGATACTACTACCACCGATTTCTAGTTTTGCTACTTAAGCTGTTTGTGAGCTGACCTCACCCTGCTGCTTTGAGAACTATGATGAAAGTTACAACTGTGGAATGATCTGTCTGAATATTTGGAAGTGTTTGTCTTTGCATCTTTCTAGCATACAAAGAGGGAATATGCACAGATTTCCAATAATTTATGTTAAGTGAATGTTTCTTGTATTTTTTTCCATGAATAAGAACCAGTTTATAATGAGTTGTGGGTTTTTTTTATTTTGCATAGTAGAGGTTGAGTTTATGTCTGTTATAAGAATTAAATTTCAAGGTGTGGATAAATGATATTTAACCATGTTAGTGCTTGAAAGGACCATTATTTTAATAAATGTCAAACTTATTTGTATTAACCATTGGTATGATCCTGATGCTGATTTGATGTCAGGTCTATTATTCTAATACTCCCTTCTCCTGTTTTGAATTTTATATAAATAGCATTTCTTGTTTCTGAAAGAGAAAAATTAGCTTTTTTTTTAATATGAGAAGAACTTGAGTAGATTAGCCTTTAAGAAGGATGATTAGTTTCTTTTTAAAACTTGAACCTAACTAAAATAACTTTGTACCATATTTAAACTAATTTAGAGGTATGCCACCATTCTGTGGGTATTTTTTTACATTTAAAGCACTAAGAATGAACAATGATATAAATCTACCAGCTAGATAAGTGTCTAGCAATGCAGAAATTGCTGTTTGGGAGTGGTGTTGCTATTTCTACTTGTTGAAGTCATTTAATGGTTGATCTCTAATGGTTGAAGGATCCAGAATAAAAAATCTTAAATGTTGTACAGGTAGAAAGTGAAACAGTAGGTGTATTCTGATATGTAACAAACATAAAAAAACTCTGTGCTCAATGGTTAAGTAACTTTACAACTAATTAGGATGTAGAAATCTGAACTATTCATGATAGCTTGGTTGAATCATCCTTTGTTTAAATATTATATTGACTTTGTTGGAATCTTATTAGTTTGGATATTGATTTATAATCTGAGTCATGACATTTAGTAAGCCAGAATGAAATATTTGCAGTTTCACTAAAATTTAGTTAATGTTTAATATTAATAGAAAGGAATGTAGTCAAACTGCCTCAGGTTTTGCAACATTTTACAATTTCGTATAGCTATAAATTTGGTCATCCAGTTGATTTGAGGTAATTTTAAAGATGAAGAAATAGTTGTATTATATATTTATATTTTATTCCTAAGAGATTATGAAATAAAAATGAAAATTATGGGTGTAGTAACTATTGATATTGTTGCTCCTACCTGAATTGAGTTTGGATATTTTATTTAGTGCTTACTATAGGAGAAAAAACAAAGCAAAATAAAAAACTGAGTAGATTACTTTTGGGATGAGAGCCACAATGCCAATGTAAATTTATGAGCTCCTGTAATAATCCTTTTAAAGGTAGTAATTTGTATTTTTCTTTTATTTATTGTGAAGAATAACATATACAAAAAAGCAATACATTTTAAAGCATACTACAACAATTAGTTATAGAACAGATTTCAGAGTTTGGTATGGGTTACAGTTCTACAATTTTAGGTTTTTCCTTCTGGCTGCTCCAAGACATTGGAGACTAAAAGAAATATCAATATAATGATTCAGGAGTCATATTCATTTGTTAAATCCTATCTTCTCTCTTCTGACTCCACATTCTCCTTTGATCTTTTTTATAATTGTTTTCTTTAATTGATACATATTTTGTATTCACATACCATGTAATCATCCAAAGTGTACACTCAGTGGTTCCTAATATCATCATATAGCTGTGCATTTATCATTACAGTCGACTTTTTTTTTCCTTTTTGTGAAAAATAACATATATACAAAAAAGCAATAAACTCTAAAGCACATTGCAATGATTAGTTATAGAACAGATTTCAGAGTTTGGCATGGGTTACAATTCCACAATTTTGGGTTTTTACTTCTAGCTGCTCCAAAATACTGGAGACTAAAAGAAATATCACTATAATGATTTAGCAATCATACTCATTTGTTAAATAAATCTTACCTTCTGTGTTTAACTCTGCCATCAACCTTTGATCTTTCTCCCACTGTTTAGGGTTATTTGGGGTATGCCCATTCTAACTTTTTCACGTTGCAAGGGGCTGTCAATGATAGGGGATAGGGGGCAGAACTAGTTGATATTCTGAAGAGGCTGGCTCCTCTGCATTTCAGGATTTACCTGGTCTAGGGATCTATCTGGAGGAGGTTGTAGGTTTCTGGAAAATTACCCTAGTGCATGGAACCTTTGTAGAATATTATATAATGACCTAGGTGTTCTTTAGGATTGACGGGAATGGTTTTGGTTGGGGTTTGGCAAGTTATGATAAGTAGCGTTGTCTAACTGAAACTTGTGTAAGAATGACCTCTAGTGTAGCCTCTTGACTATATTTGAATTCTCTCAGCCCCTGATACCTTATTTGGTGTACTTTTCCCCCTTTTGGTCAGGATGGTATTGTTGACCCATGGTGCCAGGGCCAGGTTCGTTCCTGGGAGTCTTCTCCCATGCTGCCAGGGAAACTTTCATCTCTGGATGTCATGTCCCATGCAGAGGGGAAGGCAATGATTTCACTTGCAGAGTAGGCATAGCTATAGGTAGGCTAAGCTTCTCGGCTACATACATAAGCTTCACAAGCGCAAGCCTCAAGGTCAAGGGCTTGTCCTATTGATTTGGGTGTCCCTATTTGACACAGTATCAGGGGTTTCCCCAGTGGTATAGTTTAATAGTTCCATTTTTTTTTCCCATCCCTCATGGGGCTTTGCCGATACTTTTTGATTATCTGTTTAATATACTCTGGGATGTATTCAGGCATTACATTAAGTTATACAGAATTAAAGGCCCTCATTCTTATTCTGGACTCCCTGTGTTTTGATTGTTTAATTGATCTGTCCAGACAGGTTGAGTTAGACTATGTGCTAGTAAATTATATTTAAGATAGAAAAAGTAGAGCAAAGATAGACAAAATAATTTTCAATGGTAAGAAGAGAATTTTAAAAATTATTATTTTAATTTTTATATTTTATTTTAAAGGAAGGGGAGTTCTTTTTTTCTTTTTTTTTTTCATGGGCAGGTACCAGGAATCCAACCTGGGTCCTCGGGCACAGCAGGCAAGCATTCTTACCTGCTGAGCCACCGTGGCCCGTCCGGAAGGGGACTTCTTGATGTTGAGCTGCCTTTACTAATAGAACATGTCCCACCCTTCTTGTGTTTTATACAGAGCCATTTAAAGTCATGACTTTCATTGCTCAGAGTTTAAAGGGGATAAAAAATAACTTTTCTTGTTGTGCAGGGAAAAATGACTTTAATTTTGTTGACATTAACTATGTATATAACCCCAGATGGGCACACTCCCCTCTTCCACAGATGTGGTACTCTCAGGAAGAGGAGATTATTGAGTAATGTTCTTAATTTCCTTAAGTTGTCAGTGATTTAAAAACTTGGTATTTATTATAATACTGCTTTATTGCTGTCTAGAATGACATCACTGTTTTTATGCCAGGGAAAGTTAACAAACATTTGCTCAGGAATTACAGAATCCAGTTTCTTTGGTAGATGAGTGCTTTTTTATTTTTCTTCTTTCCCTCCCATGTCCCTGAGAATCCAGACATCCTCAATGAAACATAGGAAATTAATTTTGAAAATGTGCTAATTAGAGTCTGTTGTAAACAAGGAAAAAGAAATTTGTGCTTTGGGGGTACAAACATGTTAGAAAAAAATTTTATTTAATGTGTCCTTTTTGTGGGGGTTATCTATTTTAGGCTAAAGCTTGTTTTAAAAACAAGTGTAATTGATTCATGTAGGTACTTGGAGGAGTTCTGCATTTCTTGCCATCCACAGGCCTGACTTTTTTTTTTTAACTGACAACAGATTAAACAAAATCTGTCTTTTCATGAAAGTAGCAATTATTCAACAACACAGCAGGATATTCTAATGTATCCCAATTGGTGATAAGCAAGAATCAAAGGATTTAACTAAGGAAAGGGTGAAAAGGGCCAGTTCCTTGCTGTTTCCTGTGTATAGAAAGCATAAAGGTAGCAGCAATCTTGAACTTTGTTACTTTGTTACTGGGGAATTTGTGCTGTAACTGACTATGCTTGCTGAATTTCTCTGAAAAGAAAAACACAATTTTAAGCTGTACCAAGAATTTTCTGATTTTACCTTCTTTTTATAGTGGCAAACTTAGAAACAACTTGCTATCTAATTTGTTGAGATAAGAGGACTGAAATGTTTGTCAAGGAAAATGCTTTGTTTAGTGAAACAGCCTAATAGAAGCTCAGAAAAATGTTGACCTAGAGCTGTCCATATACATGACCATACACTTGGTATGGCTTACCAGCATTCTTGTCTTTTTTATTACTCAGGAATTGCAGTGAACTGCAGATATTCTTTCCATGATGGAATAATTAGGATTGCAGTGTGTTGCTTGTACCATTACTGTGCATACTTTTGTGAAGAATATATGCTCATTTTATTTTTAGAATTTAAGTTCAAATGGATACATGTCTGGGGGAATGTCATCTTGTTGTCCCGTCAGGGAACTCTTTACCAACTCTTGCTCTGAGGAAGATCAGTTGCCTTGAAATTGAACCAGCGTACTTAGGAGACACTGGCTTTGAAGTGAACTTGAAATGTTCTCATTTCAAAACTTGCACAGCAGCAGAGCCTGGTATTAAAAATGCATCTTTAAATAGATAAGAGCATGACTGCTCTAAGCCCAGCCTTTTACATTGTTTGGCTCTGGGTAAAAAGATTTGGACCACAATATATATCCTGTACGTGAGTGTCTGTCTGAGACTTTTGCATTTGTGCCAGAGTATATTTATATTTCTGTATGACTTTCTGCTTTTGTACCAGCAGCTTTCTGTTCTCTATGTGCCCTTCACTACTCATTAGATAGTCATATTTTAACCTACTAGTAAAATAAAGATCGCATCTCTGTAAAAGTTGGAGAATAACTCAGTGCTTATATATGGAAATGTTTGGGGTTTGTTGAGGCCAGAGTGAAAGTGGTAAACATCAGAGGTGATTATTTACCAGAATACTTAGAATACCAAATACTGACCCAAAATAAGCATCATGCTCTATTCAGGTTAAAATAGATTAACATACTACTGTTTCCATTTCAGGAGTAGTAGTTTGATTTAAAAATAGACTGTGGCTTTTATTTAGTACCAGTTGAACCTAGCAGTGTGTGTTACTTATCTAGAACAAGGAACGTTTACATGGAATTAGGTTCCTGAAGGGACCATGATTCTCTAATACCAGCAAATTCTCAGTCTACATCCTATATGACCTATCAGTAGTATTTAGTCCAGTTGATTTCTCTTGCTCTTCCTGAAGTACTTTCTTGCCTTGGCTTCTAGGATACTACCTCTTGGTTTTCTTCATATTTCACTGGCCATTCCTTCTTAGTTTCCTTTACTGTTTCTCTTTCTTTTCCATTTCTAAATGTTAGATTTGCCTTAATAATCCCTTAATTATCTCATCCAGGCTTCCCTTTTAAAATATTATCCTATATGCTGATGACTCCTAGATTTTTGTCTTGGCTTAGACCTCATCCCTGAACTCCAATCCTGTGTGTTTGATTTGTCTACTTTACATCTCCATTTGATGCTTTAATAGGCATCTCAAAATTCACATGACTAAAAAAATATTCTTGCTGTTTACAAGTAAACCAGTCCGTCCATCAGCCTTCTCATTCAGTAAATAGCTTTTCCATTCTCCTGGTTCTTCCAAATCAGAGTTTTCTTTAACTTCTGTCTTTCAATCCTAAATTCAGTCCATTAGAAAGTACTATGTACTGTATCTTTCCAGAATCTGAATTATGTCCAGAATCTGAATACCTCTACTTATCAACATGCTGGCCTAAGAGGATTATTGTCGCCTCTTGTTTTAGTTTGCTAGGGTTGCTAAAAATATATCTGTATACCACAGATTGTTTGGTCTAAACAACAGGAATTTATTGTCTCACAGTTTTAGAGGTTAGAAGCCCAAAAGCAAGGTTTTGATAGGATTATTTTCCCTACAAAGACTATGGTTCTGGTCGTGGCTTGCTGTTACTTTGTAACTCAATCTCTGTCCCTGTCACATTGTCATTTCTCTCCCTGCCTGTTTTCTCCTCCTGTGTCCTAATTTCCTCTGCTTTTAAGTACTCTAGTCATATGGATTAAGGCCTACCCCGATTCAGTTTGGCCTCAACTAACTGGAGAATCGAAGATCTTGTTTACAGATGAGTTCATTCATTCACAGTACAGGGGTTTAGGTCTTGAACATTTCTTTGTGGGGAACATTATTAAATCCTTAACATCTCCTAGTTGGACTCTCTTGCTTCTATCCTTGCCACTTTATAGTCTATTCTCAACAGAGCAGCCAGGGTGATCTTTTAAAACATAAGTCAGATCATTCTAGTCAAAACCTTCAGATGGCTTCCTGTTTCATTAGTGAAAAAGACAGGCTTTTGTACTGGTTGGTCTCTCTGCCTGAGGTCTTCTTTCAGTTACCTACATGTGCTACTCTACTATTTCTTCAGGTCTTTATTAAAAAGACATTGACTGGACAGGCCACGGTGACTCAGTGGTAGAGTTCTCGCCTGCCATGCCAGAGACCCAGGTTCGATTCCTGGTGCCTGCCCATGCAAAAAAAAAAAAAAAAAAAGACATTGATATACGAGAGTTAACTCAAAATGGATTAAAGACCTAAATATAAGACCCAGTACTATAAAACTTCTAGAAGAAAATGTAGGGAAGCATCTTCAAGATCTACTGATAGGCTGTGGTTTCTTCGACTTTAAACTCAAAGGACAAGCACTGAAAGAAAAAATAGATAAATAGGAACTCCTCAAAATGGAATACTTTTGTGCTTCAAAGGATTTTTGTCAAAAAGGTAAAAACACATCCTACTCAATGGAAGAAGATATTTAGAAACCACATATCTGATAAGGGTTTGTTATCTAGCATATATAAAGAAATCCTACAATTCAACAATAAAAAGACAAACATCCCAATTAAAAAATGAGCAAAAACATGAATAGACATTTTTCACAGAGGAAATACAAAAGGCTAAAAAACATGAAAAAATGTTCAACTTCACTAACTGTTAGGGAAATACAAATCAAAACCACAATTATGTGTCATCTCATACCTACTAGAATTGCCACTATTAAACAAACAGGAAACTACAAGTGTTGGAGAGGATGTGGAATAATTGGAACACTTATTCACTGCTGGTGGAAATATAAAATGGTGTAGCCACTGTTAAAAACAGTTGGGTGGTTCCTCAGAAAGCCAAGAGTAGAGTTGCTTTATGATCTGGCAATCCCACTACTAGGTGTATACCCAGAGAACTGAAAGCAGGAATGCAAACAGACATTTGCACACCAGTGTTCATAGCAGCATTATTTGCAATTGCCAAAAGATGGAAACAACCCAAGTTCTATCAGTCAGTGAATGGATAAACAATGTGGTATATACATATGATTATTCAGCAGTAAGAAGGAATGAAGTCCTGATACACATGACAACATGGGTGAACCTTGAGGACATTATGCTGACTGAAATAAGCCAGATACAAAAGGACAAATATTGTGTGATCTCACTAATATGAAATAATTATAAGTAAACTCAGAGTTAAAATCTAGAATAGAGGTTATCAGGAGGTAGAATGAGGGTAGAGAGTGGGGAGCAGAGACTTAATGTGTGCAGCATTTTTAACTACGTTGAATTTAAATGTTTGGAAACAGATATAGGTGATGGTAGCACAGTATGGTGAGTATAATTAACAGCACTGAATTGTGTGTGTGATTGTGGTTGAAGGGGCAGTTTAGAGTCGTGTATATCACTAGAAGGAAAGCTAGAGGATAAAACATGGGACTGTATAACACAGTGAGCCTTGTGGTAGTCGATGACTGATTAATAATACAAATATAAAAATATTCTTTCATGAACTAGAACAAATGTACATCACTATTACAAGAAGTTAATAATAGAGTGGTATATGGAAAAAATGCACCTATTGCAGACTATGGACTATAGTTAACAGTAATATTTTAATATTCTTTCATTAACAGTAACAAATGTACCCACCAATACTAGGGGTCAATAATAGGAGGGGATAAGGAGTATGGGATTTTTTTTTTTAAGTAGTAAAAATGTTCTATAATTGATTGTGGTGATGAATGCACAGCCATGTGATGGTACTGTGAACCATTGATTGTATACTTTGGATAGATTGTATGGTGTATGATATAGTTCAGTAAAATTGCTAAAAAAAAAAGAAAAGACATTGAGGTCTTTCAAGATCATCCTATTTAAGATTATACCCCTACTCCTACCTACTCGTCTCTTGTACTTTCTGTATTTTTATGGCTTTATTTTTCTCTGTGGCATTTAATTCCACCTGGCATACAATAGTACTGTCTAGTTAGCTAGCTTTCTTAAGATATAATTTTATTGAGATATAACTCATTGTAAGAGTTACAGTTGGGTAAATTAACAACTACTCTAATCAAGATACAGAACATTTCATCACCCTAAAAAGTTCCTTCTTGCCGCTTCTAAGTCAATCCTCCTCTCCCCTAACACATGCTTCAGGCAACCTCTACTCTGATTTCTATCACTGTAGATTAATTAATCTTGCTTTTTCTAGAACTTCATTTAAAGGAAATCACTACTTATTTGTGTAGCTTCTTTCACTGAATATAAGTAATGGTTCCTACCTAGATTTATCCATTTCGTGTGTGTTGGTTAGGGCCTCCATGTTGGGTTTCATTTTCACTTTCTATAGTACTCTTGTCCTATAGTACTCTTTGGACACACTGAATTTGAGGAGATACGGAACATAGTAGAAATGACCATTAGGTTACGTTGGACATAGTGCAGGTATTAGAAGTTATTTTCAGGGTCATTAGCCAAGTTGAAACATTAAAAATGAATGAGTTCTCTGTGGGTAGAGAAACCCTGACAGAATCTTGCATAATGCTCCAAATATGAATACTAGAGGAGAAGAAGAAAGGAGGGGTTTAGAGATACAGTAGTCTTTGAGGTGGAGAGGGGAACATGAATAGTATAGTACAAAGATACAGCAGCATCCCTTAGAGTTAGGCTGGGGCATACTGTGTTCTATAGATTTTTTTTCTTTTGCCCGAGGTATGGCAGGTCCAGGTGCTGTATTATAATCTAATACTACATTATTTATTTTGTTGCTCATGTTGTTCCTGCTTTGACCATTGGAAGTTCTTTCAGGTTGTCACCTGTGCCCTTTTAATATGAGCACTTCCTTACTTTCTGGTACTACAAGAAGATGCCCCAGGCTCGTTTTGTATTTTCCTTGTTTCAGTTCTAAAGTCAACCATTACTCTAAGAAGCCCTGGTTTTTTTAATTGGAAAACGTAGCAGTGGTTGCTTGGAGATGGAAGTGGGTGGGGGAGGGATTATCAGGGAGCACAAGAAAAATTTTGGGGGAGGGTTGATGGGATTAATTATATTGACGGTTTCATGCATACGTACTTATGTCAGAACTTATCAAGTTGTATACTTTAAATGTGAGATTTATTGTATATCAGTTATATCTCCCTAAAGCTGTTAAATTAAAAAAAAAAATGATGTGATGCAAGTAAAATAAGCAAGCAAACAAATGAGAACTTGGGTCTAGTTGGGCGCAGTATGTTTGCGCTGGCTGGAAATGGACTACTACTACCATTTTGCCACTACAAGCCATCTCAGAAGTGGCATGGAAGGGTAAGGTGAAGGTTAGTCCTCCCAGTTTGCAGAGCTGTGAACTCTCAATTCATAAGGAGACATAAATGGGCCGAGGACCAGATATATCTACATGTTGTCCTGGCAGTGTCAATTGGCTTGCTGGCTGGTTAGGAGCCTTGAAGAAGGCTGACATTGGTGCCGAGGAGATCTGGGGGAAATGTACAAAGATGAACCAATGAGAGGGGGTACATAGAATATCTATCCTGTGTCTCTCATGTTTAAAGTACATCATTGAGTATCTTCTGCAGGGGAGACTGTGAAGAACCAAGTGGCCAGGATGATGTGGCTAGTGGATATCAGCCAATTTCTCTCCTTGACCACCCTAGTGCTGGTGCAGTGGGCTCATGGACATAGTCCTGATAGGACTAAAGTGAATCAGAATACTGGGTAAAGGATAATATGGTCCATATTTTCAAACTTCAACTTCTGTGCGAGATCAAAGGAAGAGATGTTTGCTTGGTACAAAATTTATATTTTGGGTAGCATATTATCTAATTTAACTTGTACAGTCAGTTTACTTGAACACCATAATTACATGGGAGTTAGAATAGGGCAAGATCTTTTGGTTTGTACAGGTTAGTGTGATGCCCTGATATATCCCGGAGTAATTTGGACAGAGAATAAAAAAGTATTTGCAGAGTTCCCTTGGGGGAGTGGGGAAAAAGGAGGAAATATCAAACTTTCCCATGTGGGGAATTCCTGATATTCTTGCAAGCAGTGGGGCCAACCAGTTCAATAGGCTGAGCCCTTAATCTTGGAGCTTGCCCCTTTGAAGCTTATTCCTGCAAAGGAGAGGCTAAACCTACTGATAATTATGCCTAAGAGTCACCCCCAGAGAGCCTGTTTTGTTGTTCAAATGTGAACTCTATCTAAGCCATTTTGGCAGGTGAATTCACTGCCCTCTTCCCCTACGTGGGATATGACTTAGGGGTATAAATCTCCTTGACAATGTGGAAGCTGGCTCCCGGGGATGAACCAGGACTGGGTATCATGGGAAAGAGAAAGCCTTCTTGACCAAAATGGGTAAGAGAGAAATGAGACAAAATAAAGTCTCAGTGGCTGAGAGATTTCAGACAGAGTTGGGAGGTTATCCTGGAGGTTATTCTTATGCATTATATAGATAATCCCATTTTAGTTTATGGTGTGTTGGAGTGGTTAGAGGGAAGTACCTGAAACTGTTGAACTGTGTTCCAGTAGCCTTGATTCTTGAAGAAGACTGTATAACTATATAGTTTTTATAGTGTGACTGTGTGATTGTGAAAACCTCGTGTCTCATGCTCCTTTTATCCAGGGTATGGACAGATGAGTAGAAAAAAAAAAAAGGATAAAAAACAATAGGGGGAGATAAAGGGTAAAAATTGGATAGAATGAAATACTGTGGGTCAATGAGAGGGAGGGGCAATGGGTATGGGATGTATGAGTTCTTTTTATTTCTCTTTTTGAAGTGATGCAAATGCTCTAAAAATGATCATAGTGAAGAATACACAACTGTGTGATGATACCGTGAGCCTTTGATTGTATAATATGGTTGGACTGTACATGTGTGGATGTTTGTCAATAAAAATATATTTTTAAAAAAAGAGAATTTATTACGTTGCAGGTTTACAGTTCTAAGGCTGTGAAAATGTCCAAATTAAGGCACTAACAAAAAGTTACCTTCATTCAAGAAAGGATGATGCCATCCAGAACAACTCTGTCAGATGGGAAGTCATGTGGCTGGCGTCTTTTTCGGGACACATCAGCTGGGAAGGCACATGGGGACATCTGCTTGCTTTCTCTCCTGGCTTCTTGTTTCATGAGGCTTCTCCGGGGGCATTTTCTTTCTTCATCTCCAAAGGTCTCTGGCTGTATGGGTTCTAAAGCTTTTTCCAAAATGATTCCTTCTTTTTTTTTTTTAAAATGGGCAGGCACCAGAAAGTGAACCCAGGTCTCCGGCATGGCAGGCAAGAACTCTGCCACTGAGCCACTGTGGCCTGCCCATGATTCCTTCTTAAAGGACTCCAGTAAGCAACCTCACCTTGAATGGGTGGAGATAGATCTCCATGGATACCACCTAATCAAAAGGTCCTACCCACAACTGGGTGGGTCACATCTCCATGGAAATGTTTTAATCTAATGATGCCTCCTAGCAATACTGAATCAGGGTTAAAGAACATGGCTTTTCTGAGATATACAACAGTTTCAAACCAGCACACCCCTGTATCCCTCTGCTATTGACTCTGCCCATAATTGAACTATTGAAAGAGTTCATGCAAGAACTTATTCATAATCATAAATTTATTCGTGGGATACATGGCACTATACATTCCCTTTCAATCATATTCTCCTTAAATATGGTGATGTTACTTATAAACCCACTTAGTTACCATCACTTCTATCTGTTCCCTTTCATTTAGATTCGACCTCTTTGGGTAGCCTTTCCTCCATATCTAGCATTTGTGTACCTCTAGGTCTGCTGTATTCTGCAGTGTAACCTCTGAGATTACATTTACTCAGAGTCATAATAGCAAAATCATACAGTATCTGCCCTTTTGTATCTGATTTATCTCACTCAGCATTATGTCCTCAGGGTTCATCCATGTTGTCATATGTTTTGGGACATCATTTTGTTTTACTGCTGCATAATATTCCATTGTATGTATACACCACATTTTTGTTTATCCACTCATCTGTTGATGGGCACTTGGATTGTTTTCATCTTTTGGCGTTTGTGAATAGTGCTGCTCTGAACACTGGCATGCAAATTTCTGTTTTTGTCGCTGCCCTCAGCTCTTCTGGATATATACTGAGTATTGGTATTGCCAGATCATAGGGCAACTCAAATTTAGTTTTCTGGGGAGTTGCCAAACTGACTTGTACAGCATATTGCACCATTATACATTCCCATCAACAGTGAATAAGTGTTCCAGTTTCTATACATCCTCTCCAACGTTTGTAGTTGTCTGTTTGTTTAATAGCAGCCCTTAGGTGTGAGGTGATATCTCATTGTTGGAGTTAAGTTTTTTATATGAAACAGGGTATAGGTTGAGATTTACTGTTTTGCATATGGATGTCCAGTTGTTCTTGCACCATTTGTTGACAAGGTGATTTTTTCTTCATTGAATTACCTTGACAACGTCAAAACTCAGTTGGCTGATATGTGTGGATTTATTTCTCAGCTGCTCTATTCTGTTCCATTGTCTAGCCTTTTGCCAATACCATGTGGTCTTGATTATGTTAACTTTTTTTGGGAGGGGTGTTTATGGTCCGGGAATCGAACCTGGGTCTCCCACATGAGAGGTGGGCATTCTAACCACTGAACTCCCCGTGCACCCTGATTATGTTAACTTTTGGGGCAGTATTGAAATCAAATTCTGTGAGTCCTGCTACTTTCTCCTTTTTTTTCTTAATTGCTGTAGTCATTCCAGGTCTTTTGCTTTTCCATATATGTTTTAGAATCAGCTTGTTGATTTCTATATAAAAGCTTACTGGAATTTGGATTTTATTGACCCTACATATGAATTTTCATAGAATTGCTATTTAACAATATAGTGTCATATAATCAATTGCCTCAGTATATCTCTGCATTTTGAGGGAGTGTCTTTTTTTCCCTGTTCTTGTTATTGCTTTGTAGTTTCCAACATATAAATCTTAAATTCTTTTTGTTAGATTTATCCCTAGGTATTTCATGCTCTTTTTTTGGCATGGGCAGGCACCGGGAATTGAACCTGGGTCTCTGGCATGACAGGCAAGAACTCTGCTACTGTGCCACCATTGCCCGCCCTATTTCATGTTTTTTGATGCTATTGTAATTGGTACTTAAATTTATTTTCAATTTCCAGTTGCTTGATGTTAGTATATAGAAATTTATTTTTATGCAAAAGTTTGTTGTGTTTTTTTATATTTATATAAAGCTTACAATTTGCCATTTAAACCATTTTTAGATGTAATTTTACTGAGATAAAGTCACATACCACAACAAATTATCCAAAGTATACAATCCCATTATCATCATATGGTTGTGCATACATCCCCATGATCATTTAGAACATTTTCATTACTCCAGAAAAGAAATGAAAATAAAAAAGAAAACCCAAAGCATTCCATACCTCTTATCCTTCCCTAGTATTGACCCATGATGTTGGTGTGGTACATTTGTTACTGTTGATGAAAGAGTGTTAAAATATTACCGTAAACTATAGTCCATTGTTTGCAATAGGTACATTTTCTCCATATACCCCTCTATTATTAAATCCTTATAATAGCGTCATACATTTGTTCTAGTTCATGAAAGAACTTTTTAATATTTGTACAGTTAATCACAGACATTGTTCACCACAAGATTCACTGTTATACGTTCTCATGTTTTAAACTCCAACTTTCCTTCTGGTGACATACATGACTCTAAATTTCCCCTTTCCACCACATATATCAATCTGCCACATTTACACACCATTCAGCACTGTTACATGCTACTGTCACCTCTGTCCATTTCCAAACATTTAAGCCAACCTAGTTAACTATTCTGTACATATTAAGCAACTGCTCCTTGTTCTTTAGCTTCATTCTGTATCCTGGTAATCTATATTTTATGTCTCTGAGTTTACATATATTAATTAGTTCATATCAGTTGAGATCATAAAATATTTGTCCTTTTGTGTTTGACTTGTTTCACTTAACTTTGTGTCCTCAAGGTTCATCCATGTTGTAGCATGCTTCAGAACTTCATTCTTTCTTACTGCTGAATAATATTCCAGCATATGTATATACTACATTTTGTTTATCCACTCATCTTTTGATGGGCACTTGAGTTGTTTCCATCTTCTGGCAATCGTAATTAATACCTCTCTGAACACTGGTGTGCAGATGTCTGTTTGTATCCCTGCTTTCAGATATCCTGGGTATATCCTAAGTTGCAGGATTGCCAGCTTGTAAGGCAACTTTATACTTAGCTTCCTGAGGAACCGCCAATCCATCCTCCACAGCAGCTGTATCATTTTACGTTCCCACCAGCAATGAAAGAGTGTACCTATTTCTCCACAGCCTATCCAACATTTTAGTTTCCTGTTTAGTAGCCATTCTAAGAGGTGTGAGACGATATCTCATTGTGGTATTGATTTGCATTTCCCTAATAGCTAGTGAAACTGAGCATCTTTTCATGTGCTTTTTAGCCATATGTATTTCCTCTTTGGAAAAATATCTATTTGTATCTTTTGCCCATTATTGTTGAGTTATAGGATTTATGTATATATTTTAGATATCAAACCCTTATCAGGTATGTGGTTTCCAAATATTTTCTCCCACTGAGTCGGTTGCCTTTTCACCTTTTTGACAGAATCGTTTGAAGCACTGAAGTATATAAGATTTTGCAGAGTTTCCATTTATCCATTTTTTCCTTTCATTGCTTGTGCTTTGGGTGTAATGTCTAAGAAACTACCATCTATCATTAGATCTTGGCGATATTTCCCTACATTTTCTTCTAAGAGTTTTATGGTACTGGTTCTTATATTTAGGTCTTTGATCCATTTGAGTTAATTTTTGTGTATGGTGTGAGATAATGGTCCTCTTTCATTCTTTTGGATATGAATATCTAGTTCTCCCAGCACCATTTGAGGTGAGGAAGAGACCATTCTTCCCAATTGAGTGGACTTGGCTGCCTTACTAAAAATCATTTGGCGGAATAGAGCGGGGGCCAAGATGGTGGCTTAGCAATGTGCGCGTTTTAGTTCGTCCTCCAGAACAACTACTAGATAACCAGAAACAGTACAGAACAGCTCCCGGAACCATGATAGTGACCGGACACACAGCGTGCCCAGGTCTGGAGCAGCTAGACCGACTGCAAGTCTCCGGAACCGTAAGTTCCCCAAACCGCGGCGCCCGGCGCCCCTCCCCATAGTCGGCTTCTCGGAGGGAAAGGAAAGAGACTAACAGTAGCAGGGACTGAGTCCAACCAAGCACCAATTGTGGCATTAATAAACAAATTCTGATTACTAAAAATAGGCCCCCAGCTCACCCGAAACTGGTCAAGTCAGAGGTCGCTTATTGGGCTAACCGAAAAAGAGGAAAGGGGACAAAACGGGAGTTTTCGTGGCTGTCTCTACGGAGACTTGGCAGCCTCGGGATTCAACGGCGGGACTTCTCGGGCTGCAACTGCCCCACGCATAGGCAGAAACAGACTGCTTTCAGGGCTATCTCCCACCTGTGCCTTCCCCAGGGAAGGGGTGAAGCCCAACTTAGGTGGAATCCCTCTCTCAAGGAACTCAGACCCCAGGGCTTGGCAAATTGAAGCCATTAAAACCAGCCTACAACCTCTCCTCTGTCTCCACCACGCCCTCAGCAGGGAGAGCCTTCCAAAGTTAAAGGAGCCACGACATCTTTTGCTGGTGGGACCCGCAGGCAGACAAGCGCCACATACTGGGCAGGATAAGA